>JACXGJ010001002.1:0-80290 GCA_016801105.1 Esox niger | reverse complement strand
CTCAAATAAAATGTATGAAACACTAGTACTTAGTGTGAAATGTGTTATTTACATTAATGATGAAATTAAGGTCTTAAAATTGTTAACACTATCGCCTGATAAGTAGAATTATAAACTGGGTTTTTCAAACACTAAATGTTGATTAGCTATAGGATCTGGAAAAAGTTTGTAACAAGTTTATAATAGTAGTTACGCAGGACGTTTCAGGTGAATGGATGATATTCAATGTAAAGATCTGTATCCAGGCATTCTGCGTCACATTGTGCCTAAGAACATACTTTAGTTGTCATATATTGGTCATACACTACACCACTTCGTGTCTAATTGCTAAAATATTTTACATTACTATTTATTATTCAGAGACAATTTAAGTATGAATATTGAAGAATGACTTACAAACAAAAAGATAATTCAAATAATTTTATTAATTATAGAAACGCATTAAATGCATGTCAAACACACATACAGACCATAAGGCCCATGATAATGACAGAGTCTGTATATGTCAAAGCTGTATTCAACCACAGGACAGCATCCATCCAGACTGGAAACAGTTGTTGTTTCATGGAGTGGATAAAACAAGCCAATATTAGCTCTTATGGAAACCAGTGCCAAACTAATTGTGTGAGTTTGGCTGGAACTGTAGATGTAACTGGGAGCAGTAAACTGACTCAGGAGGACATGCCCTGAAAGTAGTCTGGTCCTCCGTTCCCTGAAGTTATCTATAGTGTTTCCCTCTACACCCTCAGTGTTGAGGACCTGAAGAAAATAAGCAAGAAATAAAATGATCAGTCTTAACCGATGTCTGTGTAGCTATTACCAGAGACAAGATACTGTAGATTTACTGGTTTGGATTCTGGACTAGAGATAACATGGTGGGTGGATTTTTGTAGTGGATGTCAAAACTCTGGAACCCCCAGATATTCCATGAGTTTGAAATACCTAACCGCTGATACACCTGATCTAATTAGATTTGCATTGCCAAAGAAAGAAAACAACAATCACAAATGAAAAGTTAAAAATATCTAGCCCTTGAATTGTAAATTGGGTAATTCAGGGCTTTAACCAATATTTTTCTCAAGCATCTAGCTGTCATACGTCTTCCAATCATCTCTCCCTGCTCAGAGCCAGAGAGACCAACAGGAGCAATAAAGGTTTTGTTTAAGGGTGAACCAAGAAATTTCATCAGGGGAATTTGAAAATGCGACATCTCAGTTACCAGCCCAAAACTCAGTTACCCTTCATGACTGGATGATATGAACAGAGGTCTTCTCCAGGTAGATGCATCTGTATATTCCACCTCCCCAGATTACGAACTTCTTTTAGACCCAGTACTTGTGGTAGTCTGCAGCATCAGAGCACTGAATCAACTGACAGATATGGTCACTGATGGAATGGGCAGTAACATTAAAGACATAGAGATTTACTATTACACATGAACAGAAGGGTTTTTCATTAGCCAATAGATTATTATTAAACCTGTTATTTTACCAGGTAATTTGACTGAGAACACATTCTCATTTAGAACAATGACATGGGGGAATAAGTTCATAGTTCAAAAGTTATTTTTTCATTTGCAATAACATGTTATGACAATGAAATGCTTGGTTTTGCTACTTCCGAGAGTTAAAAGTTGTGTGTGTGGGCTATGGATGGAAGGGAAGAGGGGTTCTGGAGTTGAGCAGCCTTAGAGTCTGTAGAAAGCAGCTGTCCCATAGCCTGTTTGTTTTGGACTGAATACTCCTGTACCATCTGCCTGACTGCAGCTTGGTAAACAGTCCGTGGCATTGGGGGGCTGGGATCTGTAATGATCCATTTTCCCCTCCTCCTACACCTCTCTGTGTAGAGATCCTGCAGGGATGGCAGGTCAGATGTTTTGATGCACTCTGCTGTTTTAATCACCCTCTGAAGTGCTTGGCGGTTGAGGGCGGTGAAACTGCCATACCAGGTGTTGACACAGCCGGTCAGGATACTCTCGATAGTGCATCTGTAGAAGTTGGTAAGTATCCTGGAATCCATGCCAAATCTCCTTAATCGGCGTAGGAAGAAGAGCCATTTCTTGGCCTCCTTCACTAGAATGTTAGAGTGATGAGACCAGGTCAAGTCATCGCTGATGCTGACCCCGAGGAACCGGATGTCGTGAACTCTACTGTAGACCCATTGAAGTGTATGGGGGCGGTTTCCTGCTGATGCTTCTTGTAATGATCAGTAACCAATGTGGTTTAGGCCCATATTTGATATTTTGTCATGACATGGACTAATACACATACTCATACCATTAGTGCCATTGGATCTGTAGTGATCAGTCAGGACCCCATTTAACAACCCATCTAAAACTCAGCACAATGTTCAGGACACTTACAGCAACATCTGGTCTCCCATATATGGACCTACCCTGCTAACTAGAGAGACAAGCCAGCAATGGGAGACTGAAAACATGTATAGGCACTTCAGTATGTCATGCTTACCATTCTCACGAGTACTCATGTCATCGCCATTGCCTGTCACACCTCCAATGGTGTATAGACCAGCTACAGGGTGATCAACATTTAGTGGGTACCGGTTCTTCACACTTATCCTGATACATCAATCTCTAAGCGGTGAACATAAAAAACAGAGTAATCTGTAAACTAGTCAGTATTCAAGCAACTTGCTAACCAAGAATCAAGGCAAATTAATCAATATCAGTAACTGAAGCAACTACTGTATGGACTGAATAAATATATGATTTATTGGTAGCTACGGTTGCACTTGTTTACATTGATTAACTAACATGATACTGTTAAAGAAAAATAATCGGTCTTGAGTCCAAAGTTCTATAAAGGTTTTTTATTTTTACATGAGCATGGGATAATCGATATACGGCCACCTAGTATGACCGCACTCCGAGTAATCAAAGTATCTAGGTACGACAGACGTCTTTGTAGCATCTTCACTGACCACGCCCCCAACTAAAAGTTGTCACACATTGAACAAAGAACAGATGCCAGGTCATTCTCTAGTCAAGCTGATCTTTTCAACAGATAAACAGAGAACCCAGAGGTCTGTTAATTACTCATTGACCTAGGTCACAGCATACTAAATGAAACCACCATAGAAATGAATATAAACTCATAACTGCCGATTTAATATAAAATAATAACATTGAATCATTATATTGCTTCACAATTTCAAATTTCTATCACAATACACATTACTGGTAGCATTTGTTATTACTAACAATTAGGTATGAGACTAACTTAGCAAACATTAGGTTACTGTATTGTTATTTAGTAACTACTGCTAACTTAACACACATAAGTAACTACATAGGACTGTAGCTAGCTACATTTTGCCGTAACTTGTGTCCACAGTGTTGTCATATTAATTTGGTTTACATACAACAAAGATCTACTGTATATAGCTAACAGATATAATACAAAAGTAATGATGTTGACTTTACAAAGTGTCACGGGTACAGGTAGGGACCCAAGCGCGGACATGAATGGAATTACTGATTTATTTCAGTAATTCCATTCAAAAAGGGAAACTTGCATAATGTATATAGTCATTCCACACAGACTGATATATTTCAAGTGTTCATTCTTTTAATTTTGATGATTATAACTGACAACTAATGAAACCCCAAAATCTGTATCTCAGAATATTAGAATATTGTGAAAATGTTCAATATTGAAGACACCTGGTCCCACACTCTAATCAGCTAATTAACTCAAAACACCTGCAAAGGCCTTTAAGTGGTCTCAGTCTAGTTCTGTAGGCTACACAATCATGGGGAAGACTGCTGACTTGACAGCTTTCCAAAAGACGACCACTGACACCTTGCACAAGGAGGGCAAGACACAAAAGGTAATTGTTAAAGAGTCCAGCTGATCACAGAGCAGATGTGGTAGAAAAAAGTATACAAGCAATAGGGATAACCGCACTCTGGAGAGGATTGTGAAACAAAACCAATTCAAAAATGTGGGGGAGATTCAAAAAGAGTGGAATGCAGCTGGAGTCAGTGCTTCAAGAACCACCACGCACAGACGTATGTAAGACATGGGTTTCAGCCTTGTGTCAAGCCACTCTTGAACAAGACACAATGTCAGAAGCGTCTTCCCTGGGCTAAAGACAAAAAGGACTCACTGCTGCAGAGTGGTCCAAAATGATGTTCTCCGATGAAAGTCAATTTTGCATTTTCTTTGGAAATTTAAGGTCCCAGCGTCTGGAGGAAGAGAGGAGAGGCAAGTCCAGTGTAAAGTTTGGGGTGCCATGTCATCTGCTGGTGTTGGTCCGCTGTGTTTTCTGAGGTCCAAGGTCAACGCAGCCATCTACCAGGAAGTTTTAGAGCACTTCATGCTTCCTGCTGCTGACCAACTTTATGGAGAGGCAGATTTCATTTTCCAACAGGACTTGGCATCTGCAAAGCTACCAGTACCTGGTTTAAGGACCATGGTATCCCTGTTCTTAATTGGCCAGCAAACTCGCCTGACCTTAACCCTATAGAAAATCTTTGGGGTATTGTGAAGAGGAAGATGCGATACGCCAGACCCAACAATGCAGAAGAGCGGAAGGCCACTATCGGAGCAACCTGGGCTCTCATAACCCCTGAGCAGTGCCACAGACTGATCGACTCCATTCCAATGCCGCATTGCTGCAGTAATTCAGGCAAAAGGGGCCCCAACTAAGTATTGAGTGCTGTAAATGCTCATACTTTTGATGTTCATACTTTTCAGTTGGCCAACATTTCTAAAAATCCTTTTTTGTATTGGCCTTAAGTAATATTCACATTTTCTGAGATACTGATTTTGGGGTTTTCATTAGTTATCAGTTATAATCATCAAAATTAAAAGGAATGAACACTTGAAATGCATCAGTCTGTGTGGAATGACTGTATACATTATACAAGTTTCAATTTTTGAATGGAATTACTGAAATAAATCAACGTTTTGATGATTTTCTAATTATATGACCAGCACCTGTATGTCACGCTTAGAATCAGTGCATGCTACCACCTGGTGGTAAAACATACAAATCTCCACACACATTTGCAAACCAACACACGCATTTGCAGATCTCTACTGTGGCAGAAGTGTAGCAAAAGTCACGTGTAAAAAGACAGCGAATTTCCAAATCTGATTACGCACACACGGATTAAGATTCATTTACACAACTCTCCATACACATTTGTAAATTGTTTTGTTTTGTTTCAATAATGGCCCCAAACATTGGTCTCTTTCAGCAGGATAATGCGCCCTGCCACAAAGCAAAAAGGTTCAGGAATGGTTTGAGGAACAACAATGAGTTCAAGGTGTTGACTTGGCCTCCAAATTCCTCAGATTTCAATCCAATCGAGCGTCTGCGGGAGGGGCTGCATAAAGAAGTCTGATCAATGGGGCACCCACCTCGCAAATTACAGGACTTATCTGCTTCTTGGTGCCAGATACCACAGCACACCTTCAGAAGTCTAGTGGAGTCATGGCAATTGAACTGCGACAATTCCACCATACAGAATCTTTTGAGGTCCTTCAGATTTCAAGGTCCACACTTTCCACTGCTCATCTCACAGGTTTTCTATCAGGCTTGGAACAGAGGGACCGGGCCATGTCAAAACCTTGATTCTCTGGTCAGTGAACCCTTTTTGTGTAGATTTTTTGTATTTTTTTTAATCATTATCCTGCTGCAAGTACAGTTTAAGATTGCTGGCAGTCAGTCAGCTTTTCTTTTAATATCTGCAGGTACTTGATGGAGTTCATGATGTATCCGAACAAGTTTTCGAGGGCCTTTGGAAGAAAATGCCCCTGAGCATCAAAGATCCACCACTATACTTCACAGTGGGGATGAGGTACTTTACTGCATGGCAATATTAATTTGGTGTTTGTTTCCAAAAAGCTCAATTTTGTTCTAATCTGACCATAAGATCTGGTTCCATTGAAAGATCCAGTAATTTTGGGAAACAGTAGGCAGTTATAGTTTGTTGTATAATAACAACAAAGACTTGTTTCTGGCAGCTCTCCCAAACAACATGTGGTTATGTAGGTGCGTCTGATCATAGTTTTAGACAATTTCTGACCCCAAGCCCCATCTAAATAAAACAATTCTCAAGCTGTGATCCCTGAAAATTATTTGGTCACTCGAGCCATCCTCCTCACTGTGCGTAGGGTCAATAAAGACACATTTCCTCTTCCAGGCTGATTATTAACCTCTCCAGTGTCTGAAAACTTTTTATAGCGAGGAAAACAAGTATTTGATCCCCTACTGATTTTGTACGTTTGCCCACAGACAAAGAAATTATTAGTGTGTAATTTTAATGGTAGGTTTATTTCAACAGTGAGACAGAATAACATCAAAAATATCCAGAAAAACATGTCATTTTTATAAATTGATTCGCATTTTTTTGAAGGAAACAAGTATCAGACCCCTCTGCCAAATATGACTTAGTACTTGGTGGCAAAACCCTGGTTGGCAATCACAGAGGTTAGACTTTTCTTGTAGTTGGCCACCAAGTTTGCATACATCTCAGGACGGATTTTGTCCCACTACTCTTTGCAGATCTACTCCAAGTCATAAAAGTTTTGAGGTTAATGTTTGGCTACTCGATGCTTCTGCTCCCTCCACAGAATTTCTATGGGATTAAGGTCTGGAGACTGGCTAAGCCACTCCAGGACCTTATTGTACCTCTTCTTGAGCCACTCCTTTTTTGACTTGGCTGTGTGCTTTGGGTCATTGTCATACTGGAATACCCACCCATGACCCATCGCCCAAGATTCCTTCCCTCATTCCTGGGCTGAGGGAAGGAGTTTTTCACCCAAGATTTGACAGTACATGGCCTGTCCATCGTCCCTTTGCTGGGGTGAAGTTGTCATGTCCCCACAGCAGAAAAACATCCCAAAGCATAATGTATCCACCTCCATGTTTGATGGTGGGGATGGTGTTCTAGGGGTCATTCCTCCAAACACGGCGAGTTGAGTTGATGCAAAAGAGCATGATTTTCGTCTCATCTGACCACAACACGTTCACCCAGTTCTCCTCTGAATCAGTCAGATGTTCATTGGAAAACTTCAGATGGGCCTGTACATGTTCTTTCTTGAGCAAGGGGACCTGGCAGGCACTGCGGGATTTCTGTCCTTCACGGCGTAGTGTGCTACCCATTGTTTTCTTAGTGACTATGGTCCCAGCTTCCTTGAGATCATTGACAAGATCCTGCCGTGTAGTTCCGGGCTGATTCCTCCCCGTTCTCATGATCATTGCAACTCCACAAGGTGTGATCTTGCATGGGGCCCCAGATAGGAGATTGATATTTCTTTTGTTTCTTCCATTTGCAAATAATCGCACACACTGTTGTCACCTTCTCACCAAGCTGCTTGGCAATGGTCTTGTACCCCATTCCAGCCTTGTGTAGGTCTACAATACTGTCCCTGACATCCTTGGACAGCTCTTTGGTCTTGGCCATGGTGGAGAGTTTGGAATCTGATTGATTGATTGCTTCTGTGGACAGGTGTCTTTTATACATGTAACAAGCTGAGATTAGGAGCACTCCCTTTAAGAGTGTGCTCCTAATTTCAGCTCGTTCCCAGTATAAATGACACCTGGGAGCAAGAAATCTTTCTGATTGAAAGGGGATCAAACACTTAGTTCCCTCATTAAAATGCAATTCAAATTATAATATTTGGCAAAAACCAGAATACAACACCAGAGGACTGGCTGTTCAACCTCCTGTCTGTAGGCAGACACGTCACCGTCCCGGTTGAGGCCGATGACCGTAGTGTTGACAGATGGGTCTCTTGAGGTGCAGTCGTTGGTGTAGAGGGATAAGAGCAGTGGGGAGAGCACACAACTCTGGGGGGCGCCGGTACTGATTGTTCGGGTGCTGGATGTGGTGTCCCCCAGCCTCACCTGCTGTCTCCTGTTGGTCAGGATTGTAATCCACTGACAGGTGGCGGCTGACACAGTGAGCTGGATGAGTTTGGTATGGAGGATGTCTGGGATGATGCTGTTGAAAACCAAGCTGAAGTATTGGTTTGCCTGGAAATGGCACCTATTAGTCATTGTTTCATTTCAAATACTATGTTCTGGAGTACACACCCAAAGAAACCCGCGTCAGTGTTGTAATAACTATGCACCACTGTAGGCCTGTAACCCAACAAAGAATAATAACCTTTTGTCAGTTTATTCAATTGTATTTTGAAAACAAGTTAATAGGTGTTTGACCTTTATATACATGAATACCACATCCACTCAATTTACCCCATACCCAATATTTGAAAATGAATGCTGATTATTACCAAGCACAAACTCCAACTACACATTGTATTCTTCCTAACAATCTATAAATTTTACTTAATGCACTTGTGTGGAATAGACATTTCTTAATTGTGTCTATACTCTCCTATATGGCCATCGATTGAGTCCAAATAACACATTTCCCTAACTGAACTATTAATAAAATGCATATAACCCTAAGAACAGAACACCTACCGTGCGGTTGTCCTAATGTATCCAATACTTGGAATGTTGTCTGCTGCTCCATCAAGATTCTAGATCAAGGAGACTGCTGGTACTGATCAGTTTTCGAGTATCAAGATCTAGTTCATTTAACCTACTTTAAAATAGGTTTAAATGGAAGGGTAACTTTCTACTTCCTGGTGAGGATAGAAAAACACTTGACAAACCCTATTGATGCTATCTTCACCTGTTATTCTTTAAGTTCACCACATGGTGTCTCAATGTGTATAAGCACTTTGTGACAACTGCTTCAGTGAAAGGCTTTAACAAATATCTGACTGGTTGATCGTTAATCACTCAACCATACCTGATTGTCCAGTTACAGATATTCCTTTAATCAAACTGAATTTCTAATTGCTCTGTTTAGGCCATACCATGTTACAGTTAAGCACGATGGATCTGATAAGCATAGTCTTCAGAACAAGTGAGTCATCCCATATTCCAGGTTAGCACATTTTCACACAGTCAAAAGTGACCATTAAGGTGTTAAGACAAAGGCCAAAGCTTTGTATAGATAAGAGATTATGAAGGAGACATCTACTCCATGGAGAGCCTTGCATTATTCTTGCAAGGCCTGAAATATAACACCATCTCCTTTATTTCGCTTTTTCAAACTGTACTAAATGTACAGTTGACCAAAAGTGGCTTGCTGATGGAATGGGACTTTCTCAGCAATCTGAATCATATGAGTGCAAGCAAATACTCTCAACTCTGCCATCGCTAGAAATTTAAAGTTACAATTATCATCAAGCCTACTCAAACTCCCACTTTACATCAGCTCCAATAGCAAAAATTATATTTTAGGAACTACACTCTCAGAAATTACATTATCAGCATCTTGGAACATTCAATGTTAAGATGACAAATTACAGTCAATTGTATAAGTGAAAATTCATCTTTATTGATACCGTAACATAGATACTCAATGGCAGAAACTAGGCAAAATATAATATATACGGTTTATCAAAACACCTCTATGACAAGAGATGCTATCAAGGGCAGTTAGGGGTACTTCACACCACTCAAGACACTCAAATCTCACCCTGCTCCATATACAGCGCACTACTTTCTGACCAGTGCCATAGATGGTAGCGTCCTCTCTAGGGAAACCAGTGCAATTATGTGACGTGCCCTCAGTTCCTGTTCAAAGTCAGTCTGCTGAAGTGCTGGACCAGAACAGAGAATAGGGTTTTGAAGAGAACATGACAGTATATTGAAAACATTGAACGTTACTGACTCGAGTAGATTTATAGACAGTTTGTGAGTGTTAGGGTTGATTGCGTGAACTTGTTACAGGCTGGGTAACTTGTCACAAAGGAGACCCTTGGTGGTAAACGACCTACACCAATGCATGTACATTAGAAACCAGAACATTCAACACAAATGAATTAACTGAAACATGTGGATTTTACTATAGGAACAGAATGCTACACCATGAGAAATGAATGTCCTTATTTGTATTTAAATCTGAATGTTAATCCAGTGACACTGATGTGAGCTACTGACACGCAAAATAGAGATGACAGAGCGGCCCACCGAGCTCTACAAACAGATCTGGGGAAAAGACAGATTGTACAGAAACGTGTGAACTAATTGACATCAATATAAAAAATAAATACGTATGTTGAAACCAAATTCATAGCCATATTGGTGGTCGCACCCTCGTACATATTTTCTAAACAGTTCAAAAATGAGATTGTTACTTTACATGAAATATGCTTCAGGGTATTGTTTCAAGGAAAAATACATTGATTAACAATTATACAGAAACAACCTCAAATATACAAGCACAAAGAAAAAAGAAAACATGGGGGAAAAAGCCCACATACAATTATTCTTAACACTAACAAATAGCATTTCTGGGGGAAATATTCAAAAGGATCTTGCAAAGTAGCTTCTTGGTCTGTAGCTTTCAAAATTTGACTAAAATTTCTTGGGAAACAAGCCAATAAAAAATGTTTTTTTAAATATATTTTACAATGTGTTGTCAAAATGTTCTTCAAATTGTTCAAGTAGGAAATTGGAGACAATCTAATATTGTCTTCACTGCTTGATGTGTGGATGTGAGGTACTGAGCACATGAATAGGATGCTTCCAAAGTGTTTCTATACCCATGTAGTGTACTTCACATTATTGCCCTGTCAGTCTCAAAATAGTTCCGTACATAGGGAATAGGAGTCCATTTAGGGCACAGATTTGGAGATTTAAGAGGTGGCTTTTCACTTCAGAATTGCTGGGTTTTGTTAGAACATAACCATGTCCGATACGATCAGCCATAGACAATACAATATTACACAGAAGTAGTAATCATAATGAAAATTATACAAATGATCAAACAGTTGTATTTATACAGTTATATACCGCACAATCTCCTCTCCTGTCACAGGTTTCTAATGCTTTACAATTTCTTTATAGAAGCCATAATAAAAACAAAATACACCAACAATTTATAGGAAAAATTGATAAAAATTACATTGGAAAACAGTGCAAAGAATATTCTGGGCTGTTTTTGTTTGACTGTTTCATTATTATAAAGTGATATAAAAATAAAAAAATTGAAATCAAATTAAAAACAGAAAAATCAAAACCCACTTCTGTATGGCCTGGCGCTCTGGTCCAGGGGGGAGCTCTCTTCAGTACCTCATTGTGTGCGTGTGTGTGTTGTGTGTATCTGGTGTGTTTGTTTTAGGTTTAGCGTAGTGGTTCTCAACTCCGGTCCTCAAGCTCCGGCAGTGTACAGGTTTTTGTTCCAACCAGGTCCTACAAAACAAATAATTTAGTTTTTAAAAACTGAACGTTGGACTTTTGCCGAAGTGCACACAATACTTTAAAAAAAATCTCTGCTGAAGTCTAAGAGATCATAAATAACGCTAGATAATTCCTTCCCTGTGAGGTGAGCACAACAGAAATGGGCATGTTGTCAAGGTAACACACCCAGAGACCCGAGGTTGGAACAAGAACCCGCCAATATTGACCACCAGCAAAAATGGCCACCACAGCTGGCACTGATCAAGGGAGGCCCAAAACACTGACTCAAAACACTGAAAGAACACGCATATACTAAACAAAGCCGAGTTATGACTAGCGTTGAAGAGCAAGGGGAGCCAGGAGAAGAGGGCCGGTGTTCAGCACCACTGAGCATTTGCGAGAGAGAGAATAAGTGGGATTCAATCTGAAAGTAGAGAAGTAGCATATCTGGACGGTGAGTTAGGGTTTAGGCTCTACTGTGAGGACTGTGAGTCGTTGTTCTTGCTATCTTGGCTGTTAGGGTTCTTGTTGTTCCAGGGGGAGTGAGCGCCCCCTAGGGCGGGGGAGCTGCCGAAACTGTCCTCGTCCTCCAGCCCCCCCCCTCCGTTGACCGTGTCGAACTGGCCGTTCTCCAGCCGCGTGATCAGACGCTCATCCTCGTCTCCAAACTCCCCTCCCATCAGGGTGGGCTCACCCACCATCATCACATCCTAAAGAGGGACAGCAAGGGCCGGAACATTATCCCCACAACCACGGGGGTGAACCGAGCATGGACCATCCCAGAGGATTTAGAGAATGGGATGAATGGGGCTGATGCAACCGTGGTTGCTGGTAATGGTGGATTTTGGACTAAAATGAGACTTACAGGATGTCTTTAATGATTCATTGAAGGCCAAAAATGATATGGACATTAAAGGTAAAGCCTTTCCAGACCTCTGACACAGTGAATGAGTAAGTTTTGGAGTCTGCGATATTATTCGGTCCCTCCATGCTCACACTACTCAAAACCGAACACAGCTCAGGGGTTCTCAAGCATCCGGCCCAAATACTCAACGGCATCTACAAACAGGGCCAACGATGTCTTTGGTCCAGGGATTTGGGTGTGGGTCAGTGGCAGGCAGCCCTGAACATTTAGTGCTGCATCATGGGGGGGGGTTCATTCCACCTCGGGTCTCATTGGCTCACTATCAACCGCTTCTCAGTTGCCTCTGATCTCTACATTTTTGATAAGTTATAGTAGGGTTTTCATGGTTGTGGAAATATCTCACCGGCTCCCAGAAGTCAACCCCTAGCCACAGATCAGATTGGCATCATCCCTGCTGAAGTTAAGAGGGGGTGTTGTGGTAGCTGATCCTGGGCCAGTGACGGGGGGGGGCTCATGTCTAGGTTTTGTGTGAGTGTATGACTCGTAGGCCAGCATCCCAAAGAAGACCAAGGTCTGGCCAGCTCTGGCTCACACCAGATGGGAGTCTTCAGCAGTGTAAAATACTCTCCCATCATCCCTGAGTATCTTACTTCTAATCTGATCACAAGAGCCCAGTCTCCAATAATCCCTACCCTCCCCATGTCCCCCATCTAACCCTGACATGAACTAACATCACACCAGCTTCAGGCCAAATCTATCCACCATCCACTCCCTGAATTATTTGCCAGTGCCTTTCCATTAACACCTATCTAGCAGGTACATCCTCCCTTCGTTATCTCTCCCAAACACAGCCCTGCCCCCCTATCATTCCTCCCCAGCCCCACCCCTAACTCCTTAGAAGTCATGTAAATGGGATGCTTACAGGTACCTGTGTGGAGAGGGGAAAGTTGTTAGCAGGACTCTTCTTCTTGCTGTTGTTATTGTTGTTCCCTCCACCGGCACTCATGTTGCTGCCTCCAGACATCTTCCTTTTCCTCCGCTTGTTGGGTGCTTGTCTGGCAGGCTCAGCTTAGTGGGAAAAAAATAAAGAAAAACTGTGTGCTCAAGTGTGAAAATACCATGTGGTATTTAATACCATACATTTTGAGCCTCACTATTTACAGTGACTGCTTGACTTGAGGGGTCACTTATTGATTTACAGAAGTGTACAGGTAACCTTATTGGCACCTGGCATGTGGTGGAGTTGTCCTGGGTACGCATTTGTTGTGAATCGTGTTGACAACCAACTTCTCGGTGAATCCTGCCTAACAGCGCTTTAGTACTCATGCGTTGGACCTACAGATGCAATGGTGCACTGTGTTATCAAATCATTCAGTATGCCCCCTACGATTCAATACACACACGTGAAACGCAGTTACAGTATGCCGCCGTTTTCCTGTAATTTCCAAAACATGCTTATTGTGCTGCAGGCTAAATGCAGAACCAGACACGTAGCTTGTGAACAGGTAAGGCAGGCAACTTCTTGGGGCCCCAGTCCGTTAGGGGGCTCCTGAGGGCTGACAAACTTTACAACACAGCAATGCCTCAGTGTGGCAATCGCAGTGACCGCAACCCCCTCCCAATTAAACATCCAATGGATGATTTGCAATGACATCTCAGGTGGAAACCTACCAACAGGTGCCAAATTCAGAGAGTGGAAGCTAAAAACAAAGTCTCATCTAGTGAATGAGACAGAATTCAGGAAAACTGGGCTTACATCACGTCACTACTTTTCAGGAGAGTTGTTGTTAAGAAAATCATTCTGGGACTTTTTTGCACAAATGCCTTCTTGAAGAAGTGAAGTTTACAGTAACTTAAACAAGTATGCAAAGTGCAAATGCAAACAAATGTTTATCTTGCTTAACCAGGAAAATACAGGACTTCCTGCTAGACATGACTGGCTGAGATAATTAAGGGGCTGGAAATGCGGACACACTGAGGACTGATTGGTCTGCCGAATCGCTGGTTTCTGTCATTACACCCAAATGCTCTTGCATTTGTCAAGACAACTGCAAGAGCAGTGAAGCAACATTTTAGCTGACATTATCAACAAATCTTAGTGAGAACAAGTTGTGAGAAACTACTGTGTGGATGTCAATGATACCACAATTGAGATGAATCGGGTGACGAGGAAATCCCTGACCAGAATAATGTTCGAAACATTCAGGCAAAATGGAGGCATTTCAATGCAAAGCCAGGAGACGAAAGGAAAACACAGGCACGTCCTGTATAAAACAACTGTCTATGGATTACATTTACAAGCAAAGAACAACAATGGAATAATGAACAATTAAAGATACACAGATTCTTGCATTGAACACATTGAGTGTGTACAGTAGTGAAAACACAGCGTAGTAAACAAAGTCAACAGACTAAATACAAACGACAGGATTTGTAATCAGATATTCTGTCTGCATTCCCATGTATACATTTCTAACATTTGCTAACTGGCTACAAATAATTCCTTTCCAGAAAGTTGCCAGTCCTTTGCCTTGCTAGTTCTTGCTATAGCTACTATAGTTACCTAGCTAGCTAACATTATGGTTAACGTTAGCTAGGTAACAATGCTAACTTGCCTTTTAGCTAGCTAAAATGCCCTGGTCTTGTTTGTTGGGTAGCAAGCTTATCTTCACAGAAGTGTACATGTTTGATAATATGCTACCTGATTGACCAGTCATTCATCCAGGTGTGTGTGATAATGCCTAGCTATTAGGTTTACATGGTCTTCAATTACATTGTAATTGTCTAATATTATTGTGAAACTTACCGGGCAATTACATTTTATGATTCGCATGCATGATGTGGACAACCTAGTCCACCAGTACAGTAAGACTGCTTAACAGCTCAGTGGCTGTCCACCAGCACTCAAACTATCTGCAAATACATTGCTGTTACTATTTATTATGAATCCTGCTGTTAAGCCACTTTACCTTTCACTACAAATTATTCCTGATGTATCAAGTGCATGTGAAAAAACTAATTTTATTTGGTTTGATATAGTATGTGTTCATTAGAGACCAACCAGACCAGTTTAGCACAAGACCAAGTGTGAATCCTTTAAGCCTTTTTTCTCAGAACTAAGTAGAGCACATCATCTTTTAAAGCAGCATATCATTCCTATAACAGCATATCATTCCAAACAGCATTGTATAATTTACCATTACAAAGCTCTAAATCTGGACGTTTAGAAAATACAATAAAAATGGAAAGCAAGCTAAACTCACATTTTGCGATAGGACCTCGTTCCTGAATTCTGTCACATAACTAACAACATTCTAGCAAGCAAGCATCATTATTTTGTAGTGGGGCTATACACTTATGACACGCAAGATCCATGGCTCAAACTATTTTGACAAGTATCAAGTATATTCTCCTTAAATACATACTGATACATGTCAAAATAGTTTGAGATCTATACACTATCAAGTAAGGCTGATGTTTATTTTACAATGTAGATATAACCTACTAATATTTATTAACATTGAGCACAGCTTTATGCATAGTATGAATAATTCCCGAAATGTAGCCTGATTAGCCAAGACGAAAAGTGTACCTGCACACGTATTAACATTCAAGTAGTGTAATTGACATGGATAGAAATATCAGTTGGAAATGTAGAATAAGGGGAACAGAAGATGAAAAAAATGTTGATACTATAGTTGGCAAGTTAGGGAATACCCACTTCTCCATCCACCACGCCACTGATTTTACCTGTGCATATATATTGGGAATTTGGGATGCGCTTTCAGATGTGTTTTGATGTTTGTAGTATTCAAACACTGTGTTCGCCAGGGGAAATTCTACATTCCGTCTAGTTTGAGTCCAAACTACAGTATGTGATATTTAAAGCACCGGTAAAATAGCCTTAATGAACCCAGTCAAGATGTTGACACTAGATGAGAGGTGATTCTGCTGGAATGACTTGGGCATTACATTTTGTCCACCAATAGTAGCATTACAACATTGAGGGGGGTAAACAATTCTGCTAATGCCGATGTATGCTTTTGATTGAACAAAAACATTTAAAAGCTGCCTTTCCAGAAATCCTCATATCCAATTGTGGTAGTTATAAGACATTCATCCCAAATAACTGTCTCGTCTCTTTTCTCCAACCAAAATTAATTTTTTGTTTTGTAATTGTTTTTTTTCTGTATCCATTTAGACAGTTATCATCAAGAAGACAAACAATTAAGTCTGTAAGCATTGCTTTGCCACTTTAGGCTACTCGAGTGGAAACAATTTTAACCTGACGATGTCATTCATAACAAAAAAAGTTTACCATGCATGACCCACAAACCGCGGTGCGTACCAAACCATGGGCCCACTGTACCATTGCACCCAAAGTTAGAACACAGTCCGCGCTGTTTAAGTTGTTGGAAATTGGAATATCTACGAGAAGATCTGCTGTGCTTCCCCTCTGCCGTGGCTCTACCGTGGACTCTTTTCTGTCCCGAGACGCTGTATGTGTGACTTCACCTGCGAATCTTGCATTTAGCATTGTTATTAAGCCATTGGTGCATTTGGTGCCTTGACCAAGATCAGAGACCAGCAACTATTTAGGTTTAAATGGTTTACAAATAGTTTCAGACAGTTAGTGTGGAAATTAGAGTGGGAGACATTTTAGGGCTCTGTTCTAATGGACCAAGTTCAAAAAAGACATCTCATTTCAAATCAAGCATTATCCATAGTTTATAATAAACACAGTGTTTAACATATTGCACTGCTTTCTAAACCGAATAATTTATACAGAGCCAAATTTGAACCCATGTTAAAGTCTGGATTTGTTGCAATTAACTACAGTTTGAGATTAATCAATTAATTTAATTGTTTGACAGCACTAAGACAAATGTTTTATATCAAGGAAAATGGAAGGAAATAAAACATTTCAAAATACTCCGGAAACACTTAGTGGCTCTGGTTAAGAGCCTCCGCTAAGTGATAAAAAATTGCCATTTACCTGGTGGGGCCACCATGCGTTGCCACTTTTGGAAGAGACATGTCTTAAGACAGTCTCTCGGACTCAGACTGTAAGTCTTGTGTCTGGACATCAGCTCCTGCATGGGCTCCAAGATGACGCACAACTGCTGGACAGAGGATGTGGTCAGTCATGTTGGACAGACTATTGACATTGTTCGAGGAACAGCTTGGTCAAATTAGAACAACCACCATGTCGTGACTTACCCTGAGGTAGTTGAGCGTGGAATTGGACAGTCCACAGCGTGTAATGTTTTTAGCCAGTTGCTCCAGCATCTGGGGATCCTGCACCTTGGAATAGGATTAGGTGAGTGGTGAGGCAACCAACGACTGAAGGTCAATTTCCCTGGCCACCAACTGTGTGTGTCTGTGTGACCACGTGCGCATGAAAACATTACTCACGTGCATGGCCAGTATACTGCGGGGCAGGACCTCACGGTGCTGTCGAATGCTGAAGTGCCATGTCTTGATCCTCATCATGTCGTCAAACATAAACTCCAGGTATAGACGCCCCTCTACACACACCTAAAGTGACGGGGGAAAAGTTAAGAGATCCGACTCCTGAAGGACAGAAGGGAAAAACCAAAAACCCACTGTGGTTGGCTGGTCAGCATGTGAAAAAGGGACATTTGATGACTTGCTAACGTAAAATGGAACATATTTGCAATGAATACAAAAGTGAATTTGCAAATGGATAATACTAAGTGTATGCAGATGGAATCCACATTCTCAGTCAGACCAAAACACGTGCTTGAATACCTGTGTGAACATGGGCTTGCCATTCTGTGTGACCATGGTGCACTGGTCACAGTCTAGGGACACAAAGTTACTGTGAAAGGACTCTTTGGGGTGTTTCAATGTATAGAACAGCTCAGTGGCGCCCCCTTCAAAGATGCTCCGGAAGTAGCGTGGGATCAACGTCCGGCCAATTGCTAAAAAGTTAAAATACACTTTTTAATGTAGGTAGGCCACTGACTTATTTTTTCATAAAAGCATTGACTGAAAAACTGAATGAGTCTTACTGTATCGTTTGGGCCCGTCTTCCAGGCAGAAGGTGATGGTGAGCATGGCATCATCCTCAAAAAACTCTGTGGTGAAGGCATCCCACCAGAGATTGTCACAGTCCTACAAAACACACAACCAAAATCAAGCAAACCTACTATGGGATGTCAAAAAGCAACGTGGAGTATTGTCCTGACAGGGCTGTCAACGTGCGGCCACTCACCTCTGTCCAGTTCTGAAGCCGCTTGTTGAGCTCAAATATCCTGTAGTCTGTCTGGTTGCCATATGGTGTGGGTCTCCTGCCACAGGAAAGGGGGGAGGGTGAGTACAAAAAACATCACTAGTTTCTGGTTCATTGAGAAACAATGCTGGTGTTCAGTCCGTGTACTCACCCCATGCCGGGCTCAAGGTAAGACGGGGGAAACATTGGTGTTGGCCTGCAAAAAGACAAGCAGAAGAGTGAAAATGAAGAGCCCATCATTAAATTGGCACAAATATTACTAATCAAAGAGTGGCAGGTGTCATCCAGGCACGTGCATTTGGGGTTCCTGCCGACACACGGATAGTAAAATTAGTCCACACAAGATTTTATGGCCCGTTCCCACTAGGAAAATGCAATTTTCAGTCTAGGGTAAAACATATAAATCGGCATACTGATAGAATTTACACTCAAGTTCCAGAAAAACAGGTACAGATGAGCCCATGCACGTCACTAGTTGAGTCTGCCAGGGCATATATAAAGCACCAGACATCTGTAAAAGCATCTAGAGCTATCCCCACTGTGAGAATGTCAAGTTATCATGATTTAAGCGATTTTCAACATGGTTTAAAAGTTAAAGCTTGTAAGATGGGTATTAGCATTTCGGAGGTAGTGGAGAAGTTTGGATTGGACCAGTAACCTGGTCTGGTGAGTTGTGTTTCCAACTCTTCAGATGGAAGGATCAGTGTGTGGAGAAAACCCCAAGAAGCCATGAATACAACATGTCAACAGGGCATTGTACAGGCAATAACTGTAGAATTGTGTATAACAGTTTTTTGATTATATGTTGGTTAATTGTGCAACCTGTTAGCTTCTGGCTCTTTTTCAGAATAATGAAGCACCCAAGTCAGGGGGAGAAGCGTTCTTTGTTGTTTATTCACAAAATATAGTACATGTCTGTCTTAGATGTTCAGCCTTCTTTCCATCTCTCTTGGTCTTCTTTGTGCTTCTCCAAATGTCTTTGTCCTAAACAGCCCATATATACAGGAGCACATTCCCTCCACTTTCTAGCTGTTATCCAATCATTTAAGGGCAATGTATATCACAACCTCCCTCAATCTTTGGGATGTAAGGAGGATGTGTGGAGTTGATGTTCAACCACATTCCTTTGTGCTGTTTCCAAGGACGTACAGGAAGTTACATACATTTGCAAAGCAACAGTACTCTGTGTTGTGTCCTTTAGAATTGAAAGACATCTAAACAGACATACTTTCTCACAAACCCTACCACTGAAGGCCGCAAATAAGAAGAGACTTGCTTGGGTCAAGACTTTTAGAAATGGACATTAGACCAGTGGAAATCTGACCAGTCCAAATTAGATATTTTTTATTCCTATCGTCGTGCCTTTGTGAGATGAAAACTGGGTGAACAAATTCTCTGCATGTGTGGTTCCCACCGTGAAGCATAGAGAAGGTGTGATGGTGATTCGCTGCCCAGGATTTATTTTCGTTAGCTGTCTTTACTAAGCCATAAATGGTGTCACGATGGTGTTTATTGATAAGTTAAATCAACACAGGTTCTCAATCAACACAGGTTTTCCCCATATGACCAATCGCATACATGTACACGTTATTCTAGAGGAAAAAGAGCATTTTAGAGGAATATGGAGAATATACCCTGATCAACCATAACATTATGACCACTGATAGGTGAAGTGAATAACAAAATCTCATTATCATCGCACCTGGCAGTGGGTGGGATATATTAGGCACCAAGTGAACATTCTGTCCTGAAAGTTGATGTGTAAGAAGCAGGAAAAACAGGCAAGCAAGATCTGAACGACTTTGATGGGTAGATTGAATAAGAGCCTCTCTAAAACTGCAGCTCTTGAGGGGTATTGCCGGTCTGCAGTAGTCAGTACTTATAGAAAGGGGTCCAAGGAAGGAAAAGCGGTGAACCAACAACAGGGTCATAGGTGGCCAAGGCACACTGATGCATGCTGGGAGCGAAGACTGGCCAGAGGGGTCCGATCCAACAGATAGGCTACAGTAACAAACATTTCTAGAAAAGTTAATGCTGGTAAAAAAGTGTCAGAACACACTGTGCATCATAATTAGTTGCGTATGGGGCTGTGTAGCCACAGACCAGTCAGGGTGCACATGCTGACCCGTCCACTGCCGAAAGCTCATAAATTAGGCGCGTGCGCATCAGAACTGGAAAACAGAGCAATGGAAGAAGGTGTGCTGGTCTTTTGCATCACGTGGATGGCCGGGTACGTATGCGTTACTTACCTGGAGAACACATGGAACCAGGATGCACTATGTAAAGGAGGCAAGCCGACAAAGGCAGTAGGATGCTTTGGGCAATATCCTGCTAGGAAAGCTTGTGTCCTGTCATTCATGTGGATTTTACATTGTAACACCTACCGAAGCATTGTTGCAGACTGTGTGCACCCTTTAATGGCAACAGTATTCCCTGATTGCATTGGCCTCTTTCAGCAGGATAATGCACCCTGCCTCAAAGCAAAAATGGTTCAGGAATGGGTTGAGGAACACCATCACAAGTTCATGGTGTTGACTTGCCACCCAAATTCTCCAGATCTCAATCCAATCGAGCATCTGTGGGATGTGCTGGACAGACAAGACTGATCCATGGAGGCCCCACCCCAACTTACAGGACTTCAAGGATCTGCTGCTAACATCTTGGTGCCAGATACCATAGCACACCTTCAGAGGTCTAGTGGAGTCCATGCCTTAACAGGTCAGGGCTGTTTTGGCAGAAAAAGTGGGACCTACACAGTATTAGGCAGGTGGTCATAATGCTATGGCTGATCGGTATATACCGTGAAGGCACATATAGATCTGACTATAATTAATATAATTGAGTGCTTATGGCGTCTAAGAACAATTTTGCCATATTCTTTCAGTTGCAACCCTGACAGCGTTAAGCAGTCTTGGGAGTAAATAAAAAAATAAAACACATGAAAAGGTGAATAATCAATGTGCATTTGAAAGGACTCCATGGTGGGGAGAAAGAGTAACTTGACACCAGTGCTGTGTGAATATTTCGGTATGTGCTAAAAATGAATTAACTTTAATTATCCAGCCAATCACTTTTTCTTAAAACCCTTGGTGTCCATGTATGCAATGTACCAGTATGACCAAACCAATGACAGCCCTTATTTTTCCTTTACCTGAGTACTGATGCTGTGTTATGGCTAGTGATTAACAAAATTGCCTTCATTCACACCCAGCGAAGCAGTTATCGGAATATGGGTGCAATATATGGCACCCATCACCCTGGGGAACCCTGAGTATGCTTACCATGCTACACTTAATATACAACAGTACACATCATAGGGTCTACATTATTTATAGATGTAGTCAACATACATTGTCTGCCTGCTATTTCATAAAAGCCTTCTAGAATAGACAGCATGGGCAAGTTGCCTGGGAACACAAATCTAACAAGCAGCTCTGTTAGAGAAAGAACCACATTGCGAATGTCACAGCAGACTGTTTTTGCTTAGGTTCTCTGCATCACACACAGCATGCAAATACATAATACCTATAGTAAAAAACGCAACGCTATGCGTTGTCTGTGGAACGGTTAAATCACATCTTCGATGTGTTGCACTGCCAAAATATGGCCCAGGCTGACAAAGATACATAATTCCATTCACTGAGAATCTAGATTTTTCATAAAGATACTCAGAGAAATCAACAGGTTTGGTCGGTCTTCAAATCGTCTTGCTTTCTAAAAGACCCTCTCACTACCCGCTCACTGAGCTCCATGGGATCTTCTAAGAATGGTGACAACATCTTAAATCGAGAACTGATTGGTCAGTAGGTGCTACTTTTATACAAGTTGAGCAGATCTCAAATATAATATGCTCTGGGGAAGGTTAGATGTGCAGCATAAGTTACCATGGTGATGTAATCTGGTAACAAGTGAACCACCGTCGTGACACTGGCAAAACCAGGTTCAACCTGAAGTAAGTTTGCTAATCCCAAATCCTGCTTTGTAGTATAGGCCACAGATATCCCACCTGGAATGAGCTTAGTGGCACTATAATTTGTTTGTCAAGAGTACAATATCCCAAAACAGTGAGAGTGATGGTGCTGCATCAAATAGTAAAAAATAAAGAAATACCCTTGCATGAGTAGGTGTAGAAACTTTTGACAGATACTGTACATTTAAGTAATAAATCTACATGGGGGTGTATGTACCACAGCTAAGAGCTGTTCATAGGCACAATGCACTGCAGCATTTCACCTCAAATAGTGGCAGCATACTATAAACCCCTGAGATGCATTTTTGCAGGTATAACCCAGTAACCAAGCAATATAGAACAGTAAAAAAATGAAATGTCACAGGTGGTATACCTAGTCTTATACCATTTTTATCAGCATTCAGGATTTAAACCTCCCGATTTAAAAACAAATACAAAATACACTTTTACTTGGTAGGTCACACCAAGTTATTTTATGAGGACTGCACTACAAGTCTCTAAAGAAGCACTTCTGCAAAATTACAACAATACAAATGGTGTGTCCCCTACCCAACGTCTCTGTCCAGCATGGTGCCGGGGTGGAAAGGGGGGAAGGCACTGCCGTTAGGGCCGGGCTCCTTGGGGGAGTACAGCTTGAACGATTTAGACGAACAGCCTAGAAAGGAAAAGAGAAAGGAATAGGGAGCTTTATTAACCTGGATAATAGTTATCAACCCATGACACCATAAAATCAAACACAGCCTCAGGAGACAAATCACCCCTTTCTAACATGAGCCTAATGCCCCAAAGAGCAAGCAATAACACCTAAAAGCACAGTGGCTAGGACAAACACCATGGAAAGCCAGAAATCTAGGCAAAAGCTCCTCTGGCTATTCCAGGTGAAGTACATGTCCTCTAAAATCCAGAAATCCTATTACACAAACATAAGTATATAATTCAAGTAAAATTCAATTACAGGTAACGCAGTTGTCTTTCAGTAACAGCTGGTTACCATCAGCTAATGAACTACAGCACGTTGCAAAATCTATCGTCTAGACTAAATCGGTCTTTGTTCCCAACCAACTCCCCTGAAATCGTAGTCCCAGTCCTGTTGTGTCCTACCCATCCCCCACTCTCCCTCCAGCCTGCTGCACATTAACCCTCTCTTGCCCAGATTATTGATGCTTGCTGAAACACCACCTTTCCTAAATTGCTGCTGCAACTAAACACCTCCATCTAGGCAACCATGCAGTATTAATTAAAATTGTATGGACACCAAACCCCACTTAGTCTTGAGCCGTATTCAATTGCATCACAGGGAACATGTGAAATGGTATCGATGGAATATGTAAGACATACTGGCTGTATGACATGCTTTGTCAAAAACATGGAAAGAGATTAGAGAGGGATGAGGCAGAGAGCGGGAGAGCTAGGGCTATGTAGCCTACACAGTCCTGAGCTGCTTGTCGTCCTTCCACTCCAACACACAATTCAGTCAGCCCAGGGCCCAGTTGTTTTTAAATGTCCTAGGGGTATCCACTCGCATTAGATAAGGTGAAATATAGAAATAAAACAAACAGGAGTCTAGAACTCAAGTGACTGTCCACGACATCTCAGATATTCAGGAGGATATCTCCTATGAATACCACAAATAAGCCCACACAACACTTCCAAACCACAACCCTTTCCAAAAAATCTAAATCGTTCTGGTTTCACTGCACCTCTAAGAGTCTAGCTCACCCCTCCCCAACACTGGGATGGCCAGTCTGGCTCTACAGGGTTCACATTTGTTTCAGAGGTATAACCTCAAACCTGTCTGCAACCCCAGCTCCGCAGACAAGAGACAGCACTCTGCATTCATTGAGACTTTCTCTAGGCTAGGCATGTACATCATGCCGACACAGACTGGCTTCAACCTCGGCAAAAGACATGCAGCGCACCACTAAATTAAGTGGTCTCTGGCATCCTCTCGCCATATACTGGGGTAAAATCTAATACAAAACTGGAAATGTTACCCCGCAATGGAATTCAAGAAGGATTCATTTATCATAGTTGTCTCTTTGGTAGGCTAGGTCTGGGCTACACGGCAATCTCCTCTAACAGTATTCGTTTTGCTATAGAAGACGGTGTCCTCTCCCCAAAAGTCTATTTGCTAAAAAAAACTATTATAAAAAATAAGACATATATCGTTTGATTAACAAATAAACCGTATGGTTGTGGTGGAAGTCACCGCTGAGAAGCAATGCAAGTTCAGTACTCTACAGACATAATTGTATCTAATTTAAACATAATACCTGAAATAAGCTTACAGATTTGACTGATGATAAACTACAGCAAGACCGGTTGAGCAGTGAGTGTCAGTGGTGAATTGCTAGCTGGTGTAAGCAAAACTAAACCGGCTAATAATGTAGCTACCTAACGTTAGCTACAGGGACGCTAACGCTGTTGGAAGCACAAGCCTGCAAAAACATTATTCGCATAATATTTTTCATTGTCAATTGTCTTGCACCGCAGTTCGTTACTACCTGCTAATTGCTACACTTTCAAGTCGTCATACCTGCTCTGAATGGTTTCACCGAAACGCGGTGTTTTTCCAACACCCCCGCTCGGTGCTCAGGCTAGCTCGCGTGATAGCTATCCCAATTTGCAGCACCTTAACCACAGTCGTTAGTGCAGTCTTCCTCTCCGAAACAAAAAACTATATGTAAAATAGTTTTCCTGGGTTCCTACTTTTAAGTATCGTTTTTATAGCAACCCACGTGTTGAAAAGTCTATGAAGCAGGCTAGCAGTGGGCCAAACCCTTTGTTCCTAGCGAGACGCAAACAATGGCCCCCGTCAGCATTCACTCGCTTCGCTCTTCTCTCAGCTTGCATTCCCTCTGCAGAATGGGCTGCCTTAACATTCAAACGAACCGTAATCCAACTGCCCCTCCCCTTCCACTTCATAACCAATCTGTGTAAGAGCTGGCCTATGTAATGAAAGCTTTGAGCATTTGCTATGAATTGTCGGTGTATTATGATATTAAGTTTTTATGCAGCAAGTCAATTTAACTTCTGTCAATAATAACATTTGTGCCGAATTTACTGAGTCTGAGACTATAAAATTAAAGCAGAAGAATGTGTTTAGTACTTTATCACGTTCTGAGTTATCAAAATGTTGAACTGATAAAGACGCATTTAATAATAGAGGAAATTGTCAACATTGGAGACACTGATACCTTTAGAAGCCTGGCATCTGATCACTGTATGAACAGGTAGGCCTCCTGTTACGCCATCCAAACTGATTGGGGGATGCTAATACCACAAATAGTACTGAGTGAGGCTCATATTATTACTAAAATATTTAATTACTAGTACCAACTACTGATCTGATATACATCCCACCCCTTTTGCCAATATGCTGTCACAGGTTAGGTGGAGATATATACAGTTAAGAACAAAATTATTCATACCCATTCCAAATGTTGAGCTATAGTGAATTTGTATTTGACCAATAGGATTCATCTGTCTGGAAATGGACATAAACAAGTGACAAAACATGGTAAGACGTGCTGCAGACGTAACACATTTTTTTTCTTCACATTTTTACGAAAAATGCCATGTCCAACATTATGCATACGCCTTGAAATAGTTTCTATACTATTTAATGTTGTAATTTCCACCATGAGAAAGCATTCGAATTACCTATAAGTTAAGAACAGCTGAACAGCAGTAGTAGTCAGTTACTAGTCAACTGCAAGTCATGGCTAAAAACAGAAAAAGTTATTTGGAACTGTTCAGAATTCGCTCCACCCTGACTAAAGCCCAGCTGAAGAAAACAGACCCAAAGCATGATGCTGCCACCACTATGCTTCACTGTGGGTATGGTGTTCTTTGGGTGATGTGCAGTGTTGTTTTTGCACCAAACATACCTTTTGGAATTATGGCCAAAAAGTTCAACCTTGGTTTCATCAGACAGTGAGACATATTTCCACATGCTTCAGAACAGCTGAACTTTTTTGTGATAAAGCAGAGTCACTTTAAAGGATGGCAGATGTGTAATGAGTTCTATTTAACATGATTGGTTAATTCTGAACACAGCCACATTCGCAGTTATAAGAGGGTGTGCACACTTATGCAACCAGATTATTATAAGGTTTTTATTTGTAATTTTTCCCCCTCGAAGATATCAGTTTGTTTTTCAATTGAATTGTTCAGATTATAGGTCACAATAAAAGTGGAAACATTTCTGACATGATTTATCTTTGTCTCATTCATTTACATAACAAAACTCAAATTCCTTATAAACCAATTTGTAAAGAAAGCATTCTAAATAATAAACACATGATATATTTTAATTGTTTATGTATTTTTGCCCAGTTCTTCCTGAACTCAGTCACCTGATTGAGGTTTGAAGGGTGTCTGTCATGTACTGCCGCAGGTCCTACCAAGTCTTTATTGGATCAAGGTCCAGACTTTGACCTAGACAATCCAAAACACAATTCTTCTTTTTCCCAAGCCATTTCTTGGTTAGATTTGCTTGAATGCTTTGGGTCGTTTTGACCCATTTCCGGCCCAGCTTTAGCTCCTAGATTTCCAGACATTCTATTCAAGAATCTCCTGGTATACCTCTAAATCCATGGTTCCCTCAATGATGGGCAGTCGACTAGGTCCAGTGTCGGAAAATCCGCCCCAAGATCTTGACATTCTCACCACCATGCCTGACTGTTGGGATATTTTTGTGTAAGGCAGTGTTGTGTTTTTGCCAAACATAGCGATTTTCATTGTGACCAAAAAAAGTCAATTCTGGAACATTTGTCCAGAGAATAGCCTTCCAGAAACGTTCAGGTTTGTCCAGGGGCTCTCAAGCAATGTAAAAACTTGTTGTTTGGTATTTTGACATTTTGGAAGGGCGTCCACATCCAGGGCAAGTTGCTGTCATATTAAATGCGCACCATTTCTAAATGATTTGCCTCACAGTTGGTTGATCGAGCTCAAATATTTTAGAGATTGTTGTATAGTCTTCCCCAAGCTGATGTGCTCTCATTACCCACTTCCCGATGTCCTCTGACCTCTTTCAATTCATCTAGATGCATAACAACACAGTGACCAGGTTTCTTGTCTTTATTTATCAGCTCTTTCCTAAAGATCCATCCTTCAATAGGTTCATTTGATTGGTACTAAATTATTTACCCACGTGATTGAACTTATCTACTTGATTTAATGATGGAAATTGGGTTTCACTTAATTACGCATTGGTGTAATATATAATTTCTTTATTGAGTTTTTCTACTAGATGCATGTGTTCTTCTAAACTAACATATGGATTTGGTAACTCTAAGCCAGATTAAAAAGTCAGAAAAAAATAAATACTTGAGAATTAAGTAAATAAAGATTTCTTGCTTAACACTAACTTTTCTCTTACTTTTGAGCAGCAGTGTATGTATAAATACATTGTATGGCAAAAGTATGTGGACACCTATACTAATAAATGAGTTCATGTGTTTAAGCAACTCCCTCACCATCACAGTTGCATAAAACCCATTATACAGTCAATGGAATCATAGACAAACATTGGTAGTACAAATGCTCATACTGAAGAGCTTGGTGACTTTCAACATGGCACTGCATAGGAGGCTACCTTTGTCAGTTTGTGAAAACTAGATCTAGTGATTGGAAATCAATTCTTTCAGGCATTATGGAGAAGCAAAACAGCAAGTTCACATTTAAAACATTTCCTGGTGGCACTTTGAACAGAACAAAGGTGGTATGTACCATTTGCAAACCCAAAACCAAATACAGTTAGTATTATTTATATAGCGAAGCTGTGTGTGTCACTGTGTAATTCATTAGAATTTACTGACATGTTTCAAACATCTTTTCCTTTTCACTGCAGAAATGTGACTGAACTCCTGGGGGGACAGCAGTACATCTCTTGTTCAGTGGTGTTACCAGCATTCTGCACTTGTTCTGGGTAATGGAGCCATCAGGCGATGATCCAATCTATGTACCACAGACCTAGCTAAACGTAAGGAATGCACCGACCTCACATGGCTAAAGATCACTAATGCCCTGGACTTGATGTGTCTTCCCAAAGACGAAAGGAATGAGCTGTGGACCTCAATAAGCAACCTGGTAAAGGAGAAGCAGGCACAATAACCATCTACAGAAACAAAAAAAGCACAGGATGTCGGCCTACTTGCTTGGTTCATCTCATTCAGATGATGAAGATTCCATAAACAAATTTCTGGGCCGCTAAAAAGTCGACAGGGACCAGTGTTCACCGCAGTGGTGGTCAACAAGAGAAGGAACACATGTCCTGGTGGCATGCATTGCACACAAGTACCTGTCAAGACCTGCAACACCTTGTGAGGAGTTGTTCTCATTCTCAGGCCACATCGTCCAGAAATTCGCAATTTTAACATTTGTTATTTTTTACATTATATTAATATCTAAATATACTTCATTGTCTTAATGGATTTAATTTGATGATTCTACATTTAAATATTATTTATAAAAAAAAGCTTGGGGAATGTTTTTAATTAATTACTTTCTTTTATCGATTCCCAGCCCTGATAAAGACGTATTTTCCGTAATATCATACGAAACATCAGGGTGAAGTGGTTAGGCGTGAGCTATGCAAATAGAAATTAGAATGTGGGGTTGTATCCCTTTTAGCTAGTATTTTTTTACTTTGCATCGGTTGAAATGTTTTCTATTATTAAGGCATTGATTGTCATAAGATACACTAAATAAATAAAAAAATATTTAAACAATAAACAGTATAATTTGTACTCAACAACGTTGTTAAAAGTGATCCGGTTTCTCCCAAACCAGATCACATTGTTTTTAGAGTTTCTCCCAAATCAGCAATTTTGTAGCTACTTTTAGCCTTAAGATGTATTGTGAATACAGACCCAGATCTTTTTGACACTTACTCCATCTGAACTAATCGGAACCGATTCCGAGATGTGTTCCAAAACACTTCTGATCATGTGACGCCAGGTGTCGAAACACTTTCTCACGTGATATTCAACAAAGCATGTGACGGTTGTGTGTCAAATGCCTGACTGTCCCAGGATTTGAAAACAAGATGGCAATAGCAATAACTTTGAATATATCATGCAATTTGTTGCAAGAGAGAAATTGGCGAGATTACTGAAAGATTGTGAAAGTTAGCTGAGTGACATTTTTTTTATAGTTAGCTTAGTTAGTAATTCTTTTTAAAGTGCTTGTTGCAAAATACAGGGTTCCAGAGTTCTCTGATTCCTGAGTGCATGTGTCAATGCTTTTAAATATCAATCTCTACCAGATGCTTTATTTAGCAGTTAAAGTACCAACATTACCTATTATACTCAGCTGTGGTAAAGCACATAGCGTCGCCGTCTGGCAAGTATTTTACAAACTTGCCAGAAATTGAATGTCTAAGGTATACAGTGATATAGCTTTCATATCACTATGGCCCAAGACAAACAATAATTATTTTCCAGAAACACTTGCTGATAGCCTATGGGAATCCTACTTTCAGTCTAATTCCAGGCCTGATTGTCCCATGTGAAAGGCATGTAACCAGTTACATCTCATTGTTGCCTTTAAGAGATCCATTAAATAGCGTCCCTTTCTACTGGAGAGCTGAAAAAACACAGAACAATATGATAGAAACTGTGTAAACCCCTTCCGTTTCTCACACACACACACACACACACACACACACACACACACACTTTCTATGGGTCTGTGATGGGGAGAAAGCCTGTGTGTGCAGTAATGTGCGTGTTGGTGTGGTAGAAATCTTGGGGACTGATGCCAGTACAAACTACAAAATGCTTCACTTTGGTTTTATGTGTCGTTTAAACAGTGCCTATGAGGCATAATACACAGAAATGTCAGAAATTGTGTCATGCAGAAAGCAGGTGGTTTGGCGCCCTCTTGGGATGTCTCAGAATATCACCTCATAGTGCTCTGCTCAACATTGCTCCATCAATCCACCTGGGTAATATCAAGAGTCCTTTACATAATTTAGTTTGATTTTACTGGAAATGTATTCATATGTGAAGCTAACACAAACCAGGTTCTAACCAAGACAGACATTGGAAAAAAGGTTCAATGCAGGCCTACTTTGTCATTTAGCAGACACTTACGTAGGGCAAGTACCAATGTGTTAACTGGCTTGCTCAAAGACAGAACAGATTCTTCCCCTTGCAAGCTTAGGTGTTCAATCTACAAGATTTTCAATAACGGGCCAGATTCCCAAAGCCAGGCCTGCCCACCCTGTTCCTGGATATCTACTGTCCTGTAGTTTTAATTTCAACTCCAATTTAGCACACCTGATTCTAATAATTCGCTGGATGAAAAGATAAAACAGGTTAGTCACAAATGGTGTTAGAGAGAATACCTACAGCACAGTCGAATTCCCGGGATAGGATTTGGCAGCCCTGCTCCATCCAATTGGCTAGCAGGTGATAAATGAATTCACCAATCTAAACTTTAAGTTAAACACCTGAGAAATGTAGCTACTAACAGTGTGCCTATATAGCGGAAGTACATACACCCTTATAGATAATGCCGCTACTGTTTATGTAAAGCTAAAATCAAAACAAATCATGTCAGATCTCTCTTCTACTAGACTATACCCATGTAAACAGTAATATTTAAGTGAACATTTATACTAACAATTTCAACAAAAAAAGTTAAAGTCTTGGTTGCATTAGCATGCACATCCTTCAGTTTGTAACTGTGTTCAGATTTCCCCAATTATATTCCTAATCATGTACAGTCAAATGAGCTTTTCATGAACAATTTATTTTAAGGTTTCTTGGTTGGATATTGCAGGGATAGCAGATGTTACATAAGGACTTAAAAATATCTATATGATGTTGTTGTAATTGAAAGGTATGTCATAAGAATGATCTAAAAACAATGTCAAACTGTACATTCATCATGGAACTCTGTGCAATCCATAATAAAATATATTGAGACAAAATGGGAAGATGTAAATAGAAATAGAATATAGCATTGTGAGTGGGTTGTTGTCCCCATAGGGGTGATAGGTGTTTGTGGGAGATCAAGGCTTTCGGAAGCATTTGAGTCTTGTCAAATTAGGCCGAAACATTTTTCATGGTGTTGAGACTTTTGAACTCACTGCACGGTGATGTCGCCTGCTGATCAGAATTAAATATCACATGTTTAAAGGGATAGTTTGTCCAAAATTCAAATTCGAGATCTGTAATTATCGTTATTAGTAAGGTCCAAATTCATGAATGGAAACAGTTCGTAACGCTATCGCAAAGCTGCATTGCAAGCAGAAAACTAGTCCAACACTTCAAACTACATTCAGTAATCCGTCGCGGTAGGCATAGGCGGACCCCCCCTGCATCCTGGGCAAAACTATGATTTGTCCCTCCAATATATTAATGTAAACATAACCATTTCATTTTAATAATATTAATAATAAACATAGACACAAGCGTGTTTTTAAGTTTCCACTGCCACCCAACCCTCAGGAGTTTCACATCGTGGTGGGAGAGTGCATGTGTGGGAATCTGACAGTCAGTCGTTGGTGGCTGTTTTTTAGTTACCAGTTCAAAAAAGGACATGTTAGATATTTATTAATACCACTCAATACAAAAAAAAACTTCTAACCTTCACCAGCCTTCATTTTCACTGCATTGAATTACAGGTCACACTTTGTTATCTAGCGGATGGCAGACATTTGATAGCCAGCAACAGTAATCGGAGCCATGTTTGCAGTTGTTTGAATTCCAGTCAATGAGAAAAGCGTTTGTGTATCTTACGTGCATTATGCCATTACGCCGCATTCAAAATTGCTAGTCATTACGTTTTGACAGAACGCACAAGAGTAAAAAAGCATGCGGTGCTCTAAAGAGCAGTATTTAGGCGAGCCATAGTGGAACAGCTATCATGAGCACCTCAACAGACGAAACACTGCCGCCGCCCCTAGCTAGCAGCACGTCTTCACCAGCAACCAGCCTTTCTAACGCAACATCTGTGTTAATTTCAAGCAAAAATAGTGACGAATATGATTTTTTTTATACAAATATTTCAGTGGCAATTAATGAAACGGACTATATAGAAACAAAAAAACAAGAATAAAATGAAAAAAAAAAACGTAATTTGGTTCGCAAAAAACATGACTAGACGAAATTTTTCATCCTATATATTTTTCATCCCAATACACACAGGTAAAGATCGTGGTGTGGCGCCTGGAGATGTGGGTTTACCCTAATTTGTTAACTATCAAAACCTTTACTGATCTATCTTTGTTCTAACATTTCAAACTGATATTTACATCCATGTCAATTAAACTGCTCGAACAATAACATGTGCAATATCCATTTTCCATTGGCTAATTACAGTTCAGGAAATTTCACTCTTCCAAACTGCACAACGCTGCGCTAAACGCTTTTGTAAATAGGCCTAATATGGAAGTGCAAAACACAACAAATAATATCATTACACACTCCCAATAAAAGCGGGCTACCGCTGTCTGGGAGATTGGTGGAGGGGAGACCCAAGACTATGATAGCTTCACCCAATGGTTTCGACTGGTCTTGGACCACTCAAGGCAGGGACGCGATCGGGGTGAACATACGGCAGCAAACTATACTCCACACTTTCGCACATTGGCAGTAGCTAGTGGTTGGAACGAACAGGCATTGATTTTGGTTTATCGATGTGGTCTACGTGAGGAGCTGCAGTCTGAGCTTGCTTGAAGGAATGATGCACTGTCCCTAGACAATAACATTTTGTTATCCATCTGCCTGGACAACCTTCTCAGGGAGCAGCAAGGCAGTGTGCTCCGTTCATCGCCTTCTCCTGTCTGCTGTTTGAAACCCATGGAATGGGGAGGGCTCATCTCTGTGCCGAGGAAAGGGAGTGGTGTCTCCAGACCGGTTCATGCCTCCACTCTGGGGTTAAGGGTCACCTGTGGGCCATGCAAGAAACTGCCCCATTTTATCAGCCCCTTGCTCGTTGTGAAGCGCATCAATCGGGTAACATACAGATTGCAGCTTTTCATGTCTCCCTGCTCAGGCTGGTGGTTCAGGGTCCCCTTCAGGAGTATGAACCAGTCCAATCTACCACCAGTGTTCACTCAGCTGTCCACACAGCCACTAGGATGGGTTCCCAGTTCTCACCAGCCCACACTTTCTAGTGCATTTCTATGTTGCCACGTTCAATGTCACCTTAATATTGACTGCCTTGGTTCTCTTCAGGTTTGCTCACAATTTGTTTGAGTAAACTTTGTGCACTGAGTAGTCGTCTATTGACACTACCCATTTGCTGATAGTTTTTCAATACCCTTTTTAAATTGCTGCTAGTTATACTGTGTTATGTATATTTTTGCTTTGTTGAAATATTTGCTGTATATTTTGCTTTCATATTTTTAATTACTACGTAGATGTCAGGTGCCATGTCCCAATAATTTAATTGTGCAGGATGATGCTGTGTGATTTGGTATGGTAATGAATGGGTCAAGGCAGGGTTGGGATGGTTCCAGTTGTGGAACGTAAGCATTTTTTAGGAGATGAACTCCTCACAGAGCAAGGCAAAAGCACAGTCGAACAGGCAAGGGACAAAATCACAGGGCTAAAGACAGAGTTGAGGTCTAAGTTGGACACAGGAATAAATACGACAGTAGCACCAGGCAAAAAAAAAAAAAAAAAAAAAGGAAATACAAAAAGCTCAGTATAAATGACAAACTATACCTCACAAAGGCTAGGGAGAACTGAACCAAACTAAATAGGGACATAACCAGACACAGGTAGGCACACAGGTGCTCAGAATTAGGGTGATTGGGATCTGATGACTGGTGTGCATTCATGAGTCAAGGAGCGTGCGGTGTGCGTTCAGGAGCGGTGGAGCGTGGCTGCACGTCCATGCCGGAAAACGGCGTCACAGATACATTTGTCAAATATACATGGAACTTGAACAAATTTTGGTCATCAAGAAGATTAACTGAAAAATCAAGAAGCACAGCTACATTGCTTGTACTGCCAGAATGAGCATAGTAGCCTATTAAAAAACGATGAACATTATAGTTAATATATGCTTGAATATCAAAAAGTAAATCTAACTTTGCACAGGCAACTCTTCTTTGCTAAATTCATGTCCATCTCTTTCCATTTCATTCTCGCAATATTTCCTCCTGCCTCAATTCCAAAAACATGTTAAATTTCTTTTACGTTTTCGAATTTCAGTTGCCATATTCTTTGAGTGATGGTGACTAAGCTGTATGGCCTAGCTGACTCGTCTACATGTCCACACAGCAAAGAGATCTACAATGAAGTAGTGAAAAACAGCTGGTAATCAAAGAATTGCATGGCCATGAAACTGGTGGATTAAGTTGAGCAACAGCGTACAAACTACCCAATCAACAAACGAAGCGAATGGGTTCAGGTGTACACCAAAGATTGTAAACGTGTTGTATATGTGTTGACTTGACATGCATCAGTGTTAAAGCAAGTTCTATTAAGCAAAAATAAATGTGTTCATTGGGAGGAATTCTTATATTTGTGTGATAAATGTTTCAATTAGGGATGTTCTGAAAGGACTGCAATCTGGTAGACACTGATGTATGTCTGAATACAGATTTAGAGAGGCTTGTATTTGCTCAGAAAACTTTGAAACTGACAAGAACTGTACAAAAAGTCAGACTGACAATGACAAAGAAAGGCCATATGTTGCTCTTACACAATCGCACATACACACAAAGTCTTTCAGATCGGCAAATTATTACGTCTCTGGAAACAGTCCAGTTGGTGTGAGTGTGCTGCGTTTTGTGTGCACTGAAAAGAGTATTGAGGACGGTAGCTGTCAAATTCAAGATATAAATTAAAAGAAATGAAAAAAAATATATTCACATTATTACAACTACAGTAAAACCTTTGATGTATGCCTACCTCTTGAAACCGTCATCAATGTGCCACTGCTAACAGAATGGCTTCCTCCATTGGCTGCCTGCCTGCCCACACAGGGTCCAAATGAATGACCCCCTGCTTCACTACACTCCATGAGATCTGAAGTAGAGGTCTTCAAGAGTCCAAAAAGATGGAGGCTCTCTAAAATAAACCCACCCGACCAGATTTAATTGAATTAAAACTAATTCAGACCCAAAAGTAGATAGTAGAAAAATCTTCAACATGGAGCAGCTGATCTCATAAATAGGATATGTGTGACGGTGAGGTGACGGATTGGTCCACCATCTCCCGCATTCTCCGGTTCACCAACGGCCATGAACTCATCCCGGTCCCATTGGTCTTGTCTTGTCATTCATTGTTCACACCAGGTCCCAATCATCCAATTAGTATGTGTTTAAATGTTTCTCCTCTGCTCCCCTCAGTTGTGAGTCATTGTTTCTATGTCAGTCAATGTAAGTAGTGCACGTGTTTGTCTATGGTCATTTTCAGTTTGCAGTTTTCCTCGGTGCTCTGTGTTTTCTGTTCTGTTCTGTTCTGTTCTGTTCTGTTCTGTTCTGTTCTGTTCTGTTCTGTTCTGTTCTGTTCTGTTCTGTTCTGTTCTGTTGTTTTGTGTGTGTTTGTTCATAATTAAGTCCACCGATCTGCAACCCTCTGCCTACGCCTGGTCCGTTTCACCCCACTACACAAGACTTGTCTTTTTGCACCATTCTACTCACATATTCCTGATATTCATACGCTTTCACTTTTAATCCAAACTGTATTGTCTAATGGAACTCTTTTCTTGCTTGATAGCACACAATGCTATTTTCATATGCCCTCTCATGTGCCTGCGGCCCATGTAACATTAAAAGATATGCATTTTTATCCCACTCATCTCTCTCTCTTTCCTCTCCTCATCCCTTCACTTACTGCATTCTTTCTGCCGGGAAGGGACTGAGAGAGGGGTGGAAAAGAAAGTACCATCACTCAACTGCAGCAGTGCTGAATTATCAAGGAAAAAAGTGAATCAGTACTTCACCTCACCCATTCTGCCATTGTTTAGGCTGTGTGCAGACAAGCAGTCCAATTTGATTCTTTTTTTAATTAATGGTCTTTGGACCAATCAGATTGGCACTGACAAACATCATGTGTACAGATCTGAAGTAATTGGTTAACCAACCAAATAGTGGGGGAAACAGATTTGGAATCAGGCCGTCTGTTGGTCTAAACACAGCCTTAGTTCAATTTCCCTCCAATCAATTTACCATGTGACTTTCTGCATGAGCTGGTAATATCCCTGACGAGAGTGACAGACAGAAAGACAGCAGGGAGTGAGAGGGAGAGAGGAGACAAGAGGGAAAGAACAGTTTACATGTGTGTGCAAACACGTGTGTGTGTGAGAGAGGGAGGGTGTGTGAGAGAAAGGCCCACAGGGGGGGAATAATTTAACACACAGGCATTCTATTTTTACTATTCTAAAAAAAAATATGAGTCTGTGACTATAGCCATCATAAGGGGTGCTCACAGACTGCTAAGTTATAGTCACATCAGGGTCCTACAGCACAGCTCACACTCATTCAGTCAGTCAGATAGAGAGAGAGACAAGGCATGCATACATGCATGCATTTGGGGGAGGAGCCTTGAAACACAGACTACTGATATCTGATATCTATGTTTCTAAGTGTGTGTGTGTGTGTGTGTGAGTGAGAGAGACAGTGTTAGTGAATGAATATGTTCTCCATCCTTATCACTCATTTGCTCAATCTATCCTCCTTTCCCCAAACAGAAATCTGCGAGACAGCTGCTGGTGAGTCCATGATGACTGACTGAACTTCTAAAACTGACTTAATCTGACTGATTAGAAACAAGTTTGTTTTTGTGTGAACGAGCACTAGCTCACATATTGAGTCACACCTCCACAGATTGCGAGCAGGCACACACCTCCATAAGAAACAGTGTTGTTTTGAAGCAGCACTCAACTTGCCCAAACTTGTCCCAGCAAGAACATTTTGCTCTCAAATTCTGTATACATTTTAACTCAGTCAACATGGGGACCGATTTAATGGTGTGTGTGTGTTGTGTGTGTGTGTAACATGGGAGCTAGCAATCGCTAGTGAACACAAGTAGCTGTTGTGCAGGCTTTCTGAGACGTGAAGTACCCTGATATAAATGAACACACTTTAGACAAGTTGCTGGACTTGATTAACAATTCATCAAACGTTTGGATATCATTAGAGGAGCAAAATGTTCTATTGAGAGCAGAGAGAGAGTCAGGCAGATATAGATAGATCGATTAATAAAGTGAGAAAAAGCAGAAAGAAAGGAGACAGAGATGAGGGAACTCACCGGGGCAAGCACAGCCTCCAACAGACATCTTCTCACATGTTGTAGATCTCTGCTCTGCTGGAAACAGCTGCCTTAAGTCCTCCCTCTGCACACATGGACACACTGGACACCCGCAACAAAGACAGAGCGAGTGTATGAGAAAAAGGGTAGAAAAACAGAGAAGAAATGCTCAAGAAAACAAAAAGGAAATATGAGCTCTTTTCTTTCTCAATCTCTCTTTTCTCAGAATCAGGAAATAGGAAATAGCTCTCTGCTTGGTTCATTAATATGCAAATTCGGATATGGGTGGGTGGAAAATGCTATGAGGGAGTGGAGGTGGAGAGGACACAAACCATAGGTCCGTGGATATTGCTTATTGTGGAACGATGATATCTCAGTCAGAGCAAACTGGGCTTATACATTTAACAGACAATTGCCAAGTTTTTTAAACTTGGTTTGGTATCAAGCAGAGAATACAATTCACACACATTGATCTGCCTGTGCTATGTAACTGGTGACCTAAATGTGCAGCTCAATGATTTCAGCATCATTTTATGTCGCTCCTTTAATCAACTTTGTCAATGGTTAAAATAGAAAAAAAATGGGATTTTCTGAAATGTCTCTCTCGTATGCTCTGGCTAGTCCTTGCTTTGGTTTGTGTGGAACAGAAGTGTGAATAGAAGTGTCAATCAATATGGACAGCATTAATTAAAAATACAAAGCCCATCCGGAGTGCTGGGACTCTGGAGACCCACAATGCAAACACATCACCATCCAGAATGTGAGCCTTTCTTAGCACCCCTCCTCTACTGCTCTACATTAGCTCTCTTACCCAATACCTCTACAGTCCACCACGCACACACACACACACACACACACACACACACACACACACACACACACACACACACACACACACTCACTTAGGCAGATACAGACAGAGAAACCACAAAAACACACAAATGGTGCACAAAGACACACCGCGTTGCAGTAAAACACTTGAGGTAGAAACGGGGTTCCTTAACAATCTTCAGCTCTTCCTCATCCATCAGTCAGGATCAATTTGTTAACAAAAAACAACAGCCATTTGACACAAAAAGCACAAGTGGGACATAACATTCCCTACATGCTATCGAGTGCAGAGTTGCTGACAGAGCCATCAAAGCTGAATGTTCTACATGCTGTGTTATACACATTGCCAGGGAACTATCAACATTCTCCCCAAGGCCTTCACTCTTAATCCTCACATCTTTCTATCTCTGTCTTAGATCATTCAGCTGTCTCCTCTCCTTCTCCCGCCACTCTCAATCTCACAGTCCAGACCCAAACAGAATAATCTCATCTGACAGTTACACTCTGCTTTTAAAATGGCGAACTGAGAACAAAGGGAGATATGAGTCATTTCAGAGAGAGAGAAACAGAGGGGTGGGGGGTGAGCGAGAGGGAGAGAGATGTGGTGTGTGTTTGTTTGTGTGTTTGTATGTGTGTCTGTCTACACTGCAGGTTTGGTGGAATGGTTTCTATTCCGGAGAGGCTTTGAGTGTAGAGATATACACTTCATCACTGACTTTACAGCTTGGCAGTTTCTTGCGTGCTGTGCTTTCACTCTGAGACTGACTCCCTGAAGCAGCTTTTCTGAAAACAAAGATGGTGTCCCTGTATCTTTCTCTATCAGAAGGGATGCAGCAACAGATTGACAGCAATGACAGAGGAGTCAAGTACTTGCACAAACATACATATACAAACACACAGACACACACACACACACACACACACACAAACACACACTGCTAAATAGATCTGAATTACGATGATCACATACCCTTTTGTAAAGGAATCGTTTCCCTCTGGAAATATATATCACACATCATGGAAATTTAGACAACCACAAACGCACAAATCGGTGCATACGCTCACACGCATGCATGCTTACCTTTTCCAGTTTTTCTCTTGTCCCTTCCTCTGTCCTTGGCTTTCCAAACCACAGAGCTTGTTCAGTCAAACATCTGCTAGTTCAACAGTGGTGAAAAAACTGCCAGCAGAAAAGAGAGCGAGAACCAAACAAACAGGCAGAGATGAGGAGGAAGGGAGACAGCTAGCTCTCCGATGGTATAAATATGACGCAGAGGCAGCAGCCAGAGTCACTTCTTCCCTCTCCTCCACCCCATCATTCTATACCCACAGAGAGAGAGACATGGGGGGGTGAGAGAAAGAGGGGAGGGTGAGGGAGAGAGGGCACTGTATCCATGGAAACTACAGAGCAGCAGTAGGTGGTGGTTACTTAGCACACTGGGGCACAGCAGTGTTCTCACCCAGCTCCCACACACACAAACACGCACACCTGTACACGCACACACACATATAGCATGTTCATTAAAGAGAGACTATCTCAGTTTCTCTCGGACATGCCCAATGCCTGTGATTCGCTCTGGTCATCCAGAGCACAAGCGACCATTCTAATGATCCACAACTACCACAACGTGACAAAACCCTCACTCCATATACCCCTCTCTTTCTCTGAAGATGTTTTAGTGGGGTGTGCTATCATAGTCTGGTTACCGACTGGTAAGTTAATGCAGCAAGCATGACGTCAGTGGTACAGCTGACATATCTGAATGGACCTCTTTAGACATGCTGTGCAGTGCATGTGAAAAAAGTACTTGACCTCTGTCTGTTCTTTGTCTACTTTTACTTTTTTGTCTACAAAAACATGACTTTTTTTCACATTAGAGACTATAGGAACTGAGAGTTTGGTGCTTGTCATATTTGTTTGGTCTTGTAAATTGTCAAATGTAATCTTCAGGTGTGAAAATGTATTTCAGCAAATATTTTTACTTCCTACAATTTCAAAACTGATGTAAGTTTAAATTCTTATGTTTATTACTGCCATACTTGAAATATATATAATACTCAATATTACTACCAATATTGCTGCTAGTTTACAGTACTCTTTTTAAACTGCTGCTATGTACAGTGTTAAGTATAATATTGCTTTATCTTCTTGCTATATTTTAGCTGTGTATACATTTTTCTCCTTAAATACTAATTATGTAGTTGTATGCTATGCTACCATTCTTAAGCTTATAACACTAGTGTGCAGTGTTATGCATATCTCGACCTTTTTTTATCTGGCAATATTTTTTTGTTATATTTTCTTCTCTATAACACTCACTATGTAGTTGTTGGGTGCCATGTCATAAACCTTGAAACTTATTTGCATACCCAATCCTATGTTGACAACTTTGATGTTGAAAATGACCAATATTTAGGGTTAAGTTTATAGACACGTGAAGCTACATAAGCATCAAATAGTGGTTTATTGCATGCACAGCAAAGGCACCAACATTTGTATTTTAGCACTTTTTGTATATTTTATTTTAAGGAGAAACATAACAATGACCAGGATCTCCTGGAAAGGTTTGCCTAGCTTACTACCACACAACTTTTCAGTCGTTAGCATAACAGTTAATTATTCCAGATTTAATTGTATATATGGGAACACAGAAGACAATTTGTTCTGATTTTATATTGCAGAGGTTCTCAACTGTACAGATGACAACTGTACTTTCCTTGCTGAATTCACATTAAAAAAATAGTTGTCACCATGACGCTCTAACAATGTCTCATTCCAGATTCCAAATGATGGGCGCTACGATGGTAGTATGATGGTAGTATGATGTATGTGGGCTCACTGTTTGCCCTCCGAATTGTCATAAAGACGGGAAAGGGCATTCGCCAGACCCCCATCAGCCATGTTTCTTGTACATGACAGTCTGTCACACACTTTTTGACTGTGGTAAAGCTGAAATAATTAGTGTCCAGTACCCTAACTTTGAGCCCAAGGCAGTCTCTCATAGGTCCGGGCTTGATTTGGCCTTAGCATGATCTGGGCAATGATGCTGGGTACACTTTCATTGGACAAGGAGTATCAGTGATGGACAAGGTGTGTCAGTTGTATCAGGGAAACGTAGATGGAATCTCACACAACATAGAGTTAAGAGTTATTGTAACTTACTAGCAAGCAAGTTTATTTATATAGCACAATTCATACATAGAAGCAATTCAATGTGCTTTACAGTGAAAATAAAAATGCTATAGAATTAAAACAGTCAGGTAGTAAACATTTTCTAGCTCAGCTGTCTCCAGGGGGACTGCATGAACTTCAACACCCCGGTATCTCAATCCTCGCATTCAAACGCTAGCATGAACCCTTTTGTGAGATATTCTTTGCATCAATGTCTTACTTGGCTCTGTCCAGAGGGACATTTATGCCATGTCTGTATGTGCATTTTATATTCATCCTCAATTAATTACAGTTACCATAACAATTTACTGTACTACCCCGGTATCTCAGCCCACACGCTCCAGCGCTTGGATAAACTTGTCTAAACCTTTGTGAGAAAATACCCTAAATCGATTTCTAAACAGCAGCACAAAAAGTTGCATTATCCATCATCTGCAGATTGCTACTTTTACACAGAGGTTATTCCTCTGATAGCACCAGAACTTGCATTATGATTCATAAAAGATAACAAAATATGAATTTAATAACGAAATAAATCAAAGAGAGAAATATAAAATACATCATAAAAAAACAGCATAACAATAAAACAGAATTAGAAAATATTTTTTTTTTAACTATAAAAGCTGTAAGGCTAAACAGTCTGGTTATGTTTAAGTGCTCAGTCATGGGCACATGAAATGAGAAGGGTTTTTAACCTGCACTTAAAAATGAATACGTTTGGTTCCACGTCTAAGATCTTCTGGTAGTTTATTCCAGTTGTGTGTGGCATAACAGCGGGATGCCGCTTGACCATGGGTAGTTTGGACTCCCTGCTCGGTTAACAGTGGATGTAAAATGCCTATACACCCCTGTTAAAATGGCAGGTTTTTGTGATGTAAAATAATGAGACAAAGATAAATCATGTCAGACCTTTTTTGTAAGAAAAGTTGAATACCCCATATCCAAGAAATGCTCCCTCTTATTTCTCTAGCGTCCTTGCACTTGAATCCTTGAACCATGTCTATCTGGTCTGACTACACCTAGCTGACAATGTCCAAAGTCACTGTCCACAGCCCACTATGTAGTCCTTGTCCCCCTGGTTGGGCAGCTCATCTGGATTCTGCCTAAAAAAAGGCCACAGGCCACCTACATTTATTGACCCACTGGTCTTCTGAACATGCTAAAATATTAATGTGACTTATTTCTGATGTACCGTGACAGAAAAAAGTATTTGATCTCCTGCTGATTTTAGATCTTTGACCACTGACAAAGAAACGATCAGTCCTAATGGTAGGTTTATTTGAACAGTGAGAGACAGAATAACAACAAAAATATCCAGAAAAACACAAACATTTTATAAATTGATTTGCATATTTATGAGGGAAATAAGTATTCAACCCCTCAGCAAAACCTGACCTAGTACTTGGTGGCAAAACCCTTGTTGGCAATCACAGAGGTCACCATGTTTGCACACATCTCAGGAGGGATTTTGTCCCATTCCTCTTTGCAAATCTTCTCCAAGTCATTCAGGTTTTGAGGCTGATGTTCGGCAACTCTAACCTTCAGCTCCCTCCACAGATTTTCTATGGGATTAATGTCTGGAGACTGGCTAGGCCACTCCAGGACCTTAATGTGCTTCTTCATGGCCTCGTCCATCGTCCCTTTGATAAGGTGAATTTGTCCTGTTCCCTTAGCAGAAAAAAACACAAAAGCATAATGTTTCCCCATCTATGTTTGACAGTGGGGATGGTGTTCTTGGGGTCCTAGGCAGTATTCCTTGTCCTCCAAACATGGCGAGTTAAGTTAATGCCAAAAAGCTTGATTTTAAGAGTGTGCTCCCAATCTCAGCTTGTTACTTGAATAAAAGACTCCTGAGAGCCAGAAATCATTCTCATTGAGAAGGGATCAAATATGTATTTCCCTCATTAAAATGCAAATCAATTTATTACATATTTGGTATGGGTTTTTCTGGATTTTGGCAGTTGTTATTCTGTCTCTTACAAATAAACCTACCATGACAATTATAGATCATTTCTTTGTCAGTGGGCAAATGTACAAAATCTGCAGGGGATCAAATACTTTTTTCCCTCACTGTAAAAGTAGCCAATGTAAATCTAAATAGAAGGTTGGTGGTCTATGATTCAATAGTTTTACTGTCTCATATTGTTCTCTTGATTAACGCACCAAGAACAAATACTGCTACGACAGGATACTGTAAACAATATATACTAGCAACTTATACGGTGAATTTATTGGTAAATATGTATTTGGTCACCTGCAAACAAGCAAGATTTCTGGCTCTCACAGACCTGTAACTTATTCTGTAAGAGGCTCATCTGTCCTCCACTCGTTACCTGTATTAATGGCACCTGTTTGAACTTGTTATCAGTACAAAAGACACCTGTCCACAACCCCAAACAGTCACACTCCAAACTCCACTATGGCCAAGACCAAAGAGCTGTCAAAGGACACCAGAAACAAAATTGTAGACCTGCACCATGCTGGGAAGACTAAATCTGCAATAGGTCAGCAGCTTGGTGTGAAGAAATCAACTGTGGGAACAATTATAAGAAAATGGAAGACATACAAGACCACTGATAATCACCCTCGATCCGGGGCTCCATGCAAGATCTCACCCCGTTGGGTCAAAATGATGACAAGAACGGTGAGCAAAAATCCCAGAACCACACGGGGGGACCTAATGAATGACCCGCAGAGAGCTGGGACCAAAGTAACAAAGTCTACCATCAGTAACACACTACGATGCCAGGGACTCAAATCCTGCAGTGCCAGACGTGTCCCCCTGCTTAAGCCATGTCGAGACCCGTCTGAGGTTTGCCCCATGGGCATTTGGATGATCCAGAAGAGGATTTGAAGAATGTCATATGGTCAGATGAAACCAAAATAGAACTTTTTGGTAACACCTCAACTCGTCATGTTTGGAGGAGAAAGAATGCTGAGTTGTATCCAAAGAACACCATACCTACTGTGAAGTATGGGGGTGGAAACATCATGCTTTGGGGCTGTTTTTCTGCAAAGGGACCAGGACGACTGATCCGTGTAAAGGAAAGAATGAATGGGGCCATGTATGGTGAGATTGTGAGTGAAAATCAGCAAGGGCATTGAAGATGAAACGTGGCTGGGTCTTTCAGCATGACAAGGATCCCAAACACACTGCCCGGGCAACGAAGGAGTGTATTCGTAAGAAGCATTTCAAGGTCCTGGAGTGGCCTAGCCAGTCACCAGATCTCAACCCCATAGAAAATCTTTGGAGGGAGTTGAAAGTCTGTGTTGCCCTGCGACAGCCCCAAAACATCACTGCTCTATAGGAGATCTGCATGGAGGAATGGGCCAAAATACCAGCAACAGTGTGTGAAAACCTTGTGAAGACTTACAGAAAACGTTTGACCTCTGTCATTGCCAACAAAGGCTATATAACAAAGTATTGAGATTAACTTTTGTTATTGACCAAATACTTATTTTCCACCATAATTTACCAATAAATGCATAACAAATCCTACAAAGTGAGTTTCTGATTATTTTTTTCTCATTTTGTCTCTCATAGTTGACGTGTGCCTATGATGAAAATTACAGGCCTCTCTCATCTTTTTAAGTGGAAGAACTTGCACAATTGGTGGCTGACTAAATACTTTTTCGCCCCACTGTAAATAGTCAATGGCATACGGTAGTCATGGTGGCTAGAAATGTTATATACAAACATTAAATCAGGGGACATCTGTAATTCATGCAGGGCACAGATCTTGTTAATTCCACAATAAGAATATACTTTGGTGGGAACATGCTTAGCTTAAATTAGGAACAAAATTAAATAATGTCAAATAATCAATCAAATCAATCAATCATTTTATTTTATAAATCCCTTTTTCAAATCAGAAGTTGTCACAAAATGTTTTTTACAAAACACCCAGCCCCAAGGAGCAGACAATAATAGTGATGAATTTCCATGGCTAGGATAAACTCCCTAGGAAGGCTGAAATGTTGGATGAAACGTAGAGGGACCAGGCTCAGAGGGGGGACCAGTTCTCCTCTGGCTGTGCCAAGTGAACATATTAAGAGTTCAAATTGTAATAATTAATAAATGCATGTGGGCTCCAGAATCTAGTTAAAACTAGTCCATGTGGGAAGCATGACCAGATGGACAAGGACAGGGCCAACCGGGGGGGATGGGGGTCAGCGGTGTTGCAGCTGAAATCGTCAGGTATTGTCTTAATCTGCAACACAACCCGGAGGGCTTTGGACAGGGACAGCAACGAGTCAAACCTGGTACTCCACAGGTGTTGACCAAGACCTCATGAGCTCCAAAGTTTAGAATGGCAGGAGACAGGGAGAAATTAGAAAATAGATCTACAAGAATTTATTGTGGAGAAGGAGAACTGACCCTGCTCCCTTAGCACAATAATATTGCAGCATAAGACCTTGGGGCTGAGACAGGGGGGTCCAGTGACACTGTGGCCCTATCTGGGGGAGGCCCTGGACAGGGCCCAACAGGCAGGAAATCAATCCACCCACATTGCCAAGCATCAACCAAAGGGAAACCCATCAACCGCAACCACCCTGAATGAGGGCTGAGTATTGCCAGCAGAGTACAGCCCAATTGCACAAGTGCACAATAGAGAGACAACAACAAGCACTGGAGGGAGGGCATCCCAATGGCGATGAGAACCAGCCTGGCAAGACAGCAAGGGTGGACAGTATCAGGCCTTTCTGGTTACATTCATGCCCCTGGGTGAGACTACACTTATTCATAGACCAGGCTGAAGAGATGGGTCTTTAGTAGACACTGGAAAGGTTTTCATTGAGTTTGCATTTCTAAACTTGACTGCCAAATCATTCCACAGTAGTGGAGCTCTATGAGAGAAGGCCCTGCCTCCAGCTGGGCAAACAATTGTTTCTTCCTGGTGGCACAGACGCATTTTTTTCCACTTCTACACTAACATTATCCTTGCCTGAAATTTGTTTCTGAAGCAATGACAACTTAAAAATGGCAACTTATCATGCTAGAAGGAAAAGTAGCAGATGGATTCACACAACAGAGTTACAGGAGGCACAGCTTGCATTTTCATTTGATGGGTTTTTGTAGTGAGACTAGGGTGTGGGATGCAAGGAGAGATATTCTTATTTACTCACATCCATTGTAGCCTACTAATGCGTTTTCAGGCTATTGTTGTTAAACTAGTGTAAATGCCAACTCTCCAATTATATATTGGAAAAGATGCCTGTGAAGCACTCGGGTCAACCCAACTGCCAATAAAGTGACTGGAAAACAATACGTACGTGGTAGTAGTGTGATACTATCAGCTGCTGCAAAAGTTGAGCTCTAACAATAGCAGGATCAGAGGGTCAAAAATGTTAAAAGTGTTAACAGCGGCTAAAAAAAATATTGTTTGTTTAATTTATCGCATGCGTTAACTTTGACAGCCCTAGTTGTTACACATGTAACAAAATAATCGTTTTTATTTTTAACAATAAAATAAACCTAACCGTGATACAAACAACCTAGGTATAATATGTGGTTGGCCTAGGCATTGTTAGTTCATTCAAAATAACAGCATGGCTCATGTGATGTTTGTTGTAGTGCTTTGGTGGATTACCAACCTTGTGTAAAAGACGGGATGCTTTTCAACCTGCATGTACAACAAATTGTACCAGTGGTTAATTAGGAACCGTTACTATGGGCAGATCTGATCTTAAGGCCCATCTCTTGTAACTAAAAATATGGGCTGAAACACTCCAAAATCATAAGACCCAACCCCTTATTTATATCATTCACAAAAAGCATGTTTCATGCATGTAATTCTGTGCTTGTGGAAAAACACCATGCAACACTGTAAAACATGGAAGGAACATAAAAGGCCAGGTGTTATAGCATTGCTGAACCCTGGCTTCCTTTTGTTGAACATCTAACATCATGCCGCTGATATAAGACTTGTTTATTGCCTGGGAATTTAACATTCCGGAACCTATTTGTTGAACATCAAACATAACCCACCTGTTAACACACTTGTCCGGGGTGGCTATCAATCATTGTAAAACATCAAACATGGACACATCAATGCAATCATAACTTAAAAAGTCACCGGACATGCATATGTCATTTCAGAAGTCCCTCCCGAACACATGTTATACAGGAAGTCCATACATCACACCAAAAGTCCCGCCCACCACACAGGATGTCCCACCCACCTGTCAAATCAATCTGGAAGCCCCGCCCACCAGGGTCATAAATCACCAACGGGACACAATATACCCTACATAAACTACTTGTCCACAACACTATTATGATGTAATGTATGCAAGTAAATTAAAATATCCCACAAGGTGGCACCATAATAGTCAGATTATGGCCAGGCATTATCTCTTTACCTGTATCTCTGAGTATAATTACATTTTGGCACACATAACCAGGGTAATGCATTTAGCCAATGAATGACCAATTGCTCAATTTGGCCACATGGGGCACCCTTGGTCAAGAAATATCATTCATGCTTCATTTTGAGAATGTATGAATAGATGCTGCACATGGATCTCTCAATGCACATGTGGTGAAATAAGCCAATAGTAGATGAATGCAGAAACACGCTATAGGCTGCTTGCAGCTTTAATCATTATTATACTCCTGCTGTTTTAAGGCTTTTTGGGGAATTCCTTTGGGACAGAAAAGCACAAAAATGCCCAAATATACATGGCAGTAAAGGGCCAAAGGACACAAAGTCTGATGCAGTCCAATTCCAATTTGACCTTAAGATGATGCTGTCGCAAGCCTCCAAAGTGGCCACATTTTAAACCACACCACACCCAGTTGATGTCAAGTCTTGAAAATGTTTACATATCTCCACATCCTCACAATGAAAATGTTTCTCATTGGGACACGAAGTCCGCCATATTGGATTTTCCGCCATTTTGGATTTTGTGAAAATAGCCTTAAACACTACTCCTGTAGCACCTGAAGTCCAATCTTCATGTCCTTTGACATTTGGTATCTGTGGACTGATGTCTTCAAATATTTTATGAGCCAGGTAAATGTGGCAAAAAACTAGGCCTCAATTGACTATTGTGGTTTTGAACATATATGCACACTATTACTACAAGGACAATGACATTAAAATACTATTTTGTCAATAGTTTTTTAACCACACGGGGACCCATTTGCTAGGTCATCCATGTTTGCAAGCTCATCCCATTTGAGTTAAAGCTCTGAAAATAGGTAGATTATTCCACCTCCTTATGAGGAACATAATTGAAATTGGGACCCATTAGCTCAGAACTTATGTGAAAAACACTTCATAAGCTACTACTTTAGCATGGAATGTCCAATATTCATGTCCTTTGACATTTGGCATCTATGGGCCGATGTCTTCAATTCCATAAATCAGGCAAGTGTGGCAAAAAACATGACCACTACTGAATCAATCAATCAAATGTATTCACAAAGCCCTTTTTTACATCAGCAGTTGTCACAAGGTGCATTTACATAACACCCAACCTGAATCCCCAAGGAGCAAACAACACCAGTGTTGAATATCAGTGGTAAGGAAAAGCTCCCTAAGAAGGCAGAAATGTAGGTAACCTAAAAAGAAACCAGGCTCGGAGGGGTGAGCAGTCCTATTCTGGCTGTGCTGGGTGAAGATTTTCAGAGTACAAGTTGTAATAATTAATAAATGGTCAGCTGAGTGGCAGCTGGAATTGTCAGGTATCACCTTGATCTGCAACATAACTAGGAAGACTTTGGGCAGGGACAGCAACGGGTCTTTCAAGCCTGGTACTCTGGAGGTGTGGGCCTCATGTTTTCCTAAGTTTAAACAAGGCAAGAGACAAGGAAAACTTAGAACGTGCATTTCTTAGATCTGGTGTTTATATCAAGACATTATCCCCATCAAATCCTTGCAATGATCTGCAATGTAAGACAAAAGTTTGCAACTGCTCACGTGTGCTTCCTCGCAACTATGGGTAAATGCTGAGGGAGAGGCAGCTACATCCTTCAGAGCGACATAGACGTCAAGCACTGTCACATGGATGTCCTCGCTAGGGGGAGTTCTCGAGTGGATGTTTATCAGGACGGACGGCAGTAAGAGCGAAGTCCAGTTTTGTCCCAAGGATGTCCTCGCTAGGGGAGACCTCAAGTAGATGCTTAGCAGGACGGACATACGATGAGTGAACTTGAGCGGGATGTTGAGTAAGACCAACGGTGATGTGTGATGTTGTATTGCCGGCGGAGGGTAACATCAGGATCGCCAGCAACCTATTGGCTCACTCAAGAAGTCAGTGACGTTGATGAAGGATGTTGAGCAAGACCAATGGTGATGAGTGATGTTGTATTGCCTATGGACGGTACCATCAGGATCGCTCAAGAAGTCAGCATTTCATAGTCTTAAAAGTCATAAGATGTGTCCCAGATTCTGTCTTTTATAGGCTATATTAAAATACAATAGACCCCATGAAAATATGTATATATATTTTTTTATATATATGCTATTGGAAAGAGTGCCCTATCAACTGATAATAAATAGGGTTTGGGTTAGTGAAAAGATAAACATTATGTTATGACATCTTTGATTACCATTCTGTTTTTAGCTTCTGTCTTTTAATGCTTTCAGTTCATCAATAAGTGGTTTGTGTGGGGAGTTTGAGCCACAAATCAATCACTCCAAGACTGCGCACAAAGCACACTATCACCATGACAATATCATAAGGTTCCATACGGCCAGACATTGTAGCCTACACTAGGCCGCATATGCAAAATCTGCGATTCGCTTTTAAGTTCATAGACAGTGGTGTTGGTATGTACATTTTTGGCCAATGTAGGAAACATTCAACATTTTAGTTATACATTTTTTTTATGTTTTGGTGAGGTTTTGTATTTTAATTTAAAAATGAAAAAATATAAGGCCAAGCACTGTAACATTTACTTGTTTTAATTTTTTCTATATGTATAACGCTAGTTAACGGGAATGTAACTCCGGTTATGTGAGTGGAGAAGAGCCCCCTAGAAGGGTTATAGCTCCTAGTGGTTTACCCCAGCCGGGTCAAGCGGCCATACTGAAAACTCATTATGCAAGATGCAACAACCAATAAGGGCACGCTTGCCCCTATATAGGACCCATGAGTCCAGAGAATGCCCTCCTGAGTTTATTCAGCATCATCCTTGTGGGACGGCAGGACAACAGGTCTAGGGGGCTCCGCTCCACTCACATAACTACAATTACATTCCTGGTAACTAACGTTATATGTTCTGGAGCTCCGCCCCCTAGAGGGGCTTTAGCTTCTAATGGTTCACGGCAAAGTGAGCGAGCCAAGGATGTACTCCCTGCCGGACCAAACACTACTGCTCGCAGGGTTCAGTTAAAAAAACATCTGCTAAAACCCCAAGACAAAACATCCCCGGAAGCTGAGAAGGGATAATCAAAAGCGTAATGATGAGATGCCCTCCCCCCAAGCCAACCTATGAACAGATAGGCCACTCCAAGGAGAAGAAGGGATATTGAGCTCATGTGAAACATAACCGTGCCACCTAGGCGCAACAAAAAACAAACGCACCACAAATTACGAGATGAGGGGCATGGGGATATATACAGCTATGGGACAAATCTCATGTCCTGGGATCACAAACCCTGGCCACGGCGAACAACGTTGCTCTCCTCGCATCAGCGGCTTCCCATATTTTGGACCGTTCACCTACTCTGTCATCATGTGACGTTGAAGAGGTAGCGGGAAACCTTAAGGCTATCCTCCACATTAACCGGATTGTGCCGGACGCACAGTAGCTACTTCCGTGGTCGGACACCGGCACCTCTGGTTATCAATCAATCAATCAATCACATTTATTTTATAAAGCCCTTTTTACATCAGCAGTTGTCACAAAGTGTTTTCACAAAACACCTGGCCTTAAACCCCAGGGAGCAAACAACAATAGTGATGAACTTCAGTGGCTAGGAAAAACTCCCTAAGAGGGCCAAATTTAGGAAGAAAACTAGAGAGGAACCAGGCTCCAAGGGGTGAACAGTCCCCTTCTGGTTGTGCCGGGTGAACATATTAAGAGTCAAAATTTTAATAGTTCAATGTATGTGGGCTAAGCCCGGAGTCTATTTAAACCTAGTCCAGATTGGAGGCAAAACCGGAGGGACAAGGACAGGGGGGATCAGCAGAGTGGCAGCTTGAAATGGTCAGGTATCGTCTTGATCTGCAACACAACCAGGAGGACAGGGACATGAGTCAATCCTTGTACTCCCTAGATGTGGGTCCAGACCCCATGTCCTCCTAAGTTTAAAATGACAGAAAACAGGGAAAATTAAGACCCTACACCCCCAGCACAATAATATAGCAGCGTAAGACATTGGGGCTGAGACAGGGGGTTATCTCTGTCCTCCTTATGCAACGCCGATCGTGCACCCCTCCTGAACACACTGCTGTCCCAGGTGGGCTTATTTAGCGATGCTGTTCACGCGGCTATAGCCTCCTTCAAAAAGACAGACGAGGGATGTAAAGAGCTATCTCGTCACCTGCCTCTGGCTGGCCGCTCTTCCCATTCGGCTCCTTGACTCTCTGCTCATCACCCGGGCTCCTCTGCCTAGCGACGACAGCGCCGCCCAGTTTCTGCTGCCTCCTCTGCTGCCTCGGCGCCTCCTCCTCCGGCTACCGTGGCTCCTGCTCCCCCTCCCATACGATGCAGGCAATCTGCCTGTGGAGGATACTCCGTGGCCATTGAAGAAACCCAGACTGTCCTGAATAGGCATGTTGCCCTCACGGCACCCACCTCGGCCTCCTTCACTTGTGCAAGGGTTGAGTCTGACACGTCACAGTTTCGGCCCTACGAGCAGTCTCTTTTAATGAACAAGCTGGGGCATGTCTCCTCTCCAGTTAAGCTTGGGAATTCAAAATGTTTCTAACCAACACCCCCAACTGTATGCTCTTCCTCTCAGAGCATTATTGGGAGTGGCGTAATCACTGTACCATGTCTGCCTAGCTCGATCGAACGATCAGACTGGGTTATCTAACTCAGATCCACTTGCCCCCCCGCCCTTCTCCAGAATTGTGGAAATGGTGATGTCATCGCCTGACAGAGTTCTCTTCTTGAGTTGCATTTTAGTTAACTTTGCAACAGTATAAAAGGGAATTTTTTTATTGTTTTTGTTCACCTCAATCAGGTTTGAGAAATACGCTGATCGAACTGATGTGAGTTATTTTTGGTATTTAAGTGTGCTGTCTATCCAGGCTAGTCTGAATACTTCCAACTTGGTGGAGCACCACTTTCGCTCAAATTTTCTGGAAGCTTGCTTTAGTTCTCTAGTATTTTCTGTGTACCAGGGAGCAAGTGTCTTGTTCCGTAATTCTTTTGTTTTAAGTGGTGCAACCATATCTAAAGTATTTTGCAGTGTTGAGTTCAGATCCTGGATTAGATCGTTTGCGGAATTATTTTCTTTGTCACTGATGAGCAAGCTTGGAAGAATATCAAGAAATCTATTTGTAGTCTGAGAATTTATAGTGCGGCTTCTGAATCAAATTTTTTGCAGAGCAAGTGGACTTGTTTTTACGGTAAATGTAATAAGACAGTGATCCGATATTCCAGGATTTACAGGGGAAATTATTAGATCGAAAATATCCATTTCTTTTTACAGGACTAAATCTAAGGTATGATTGTGGCTGTGCGTTGGGCCGGAGACATGTTGGATAAAACCCATTGAGTCAAATATCGCTTCAAAGGCTTTTTGAAGAGGGTCGTTTGACTTTTCCATATGATTATTGAAATCGCCAAAAATTAGAATACTATCTGCCATAACTACAAGGCTAGACAAGAATTCTGGAAACTCATTGAGGAACATTGTATATGGTCCAGGCGGCCTGTAAATAGTGGCTATGTAAAATGATTTATCAGCCTGGTAAACTTCAAAGGAATAAAAACCAGTGATGTGTTTAAGAGTACATTTATATTTACTGTCATAGACATAAGCAACACCCCCTCCTTTTCGGGACGCGATCACTAATATAGCCAGGAGGAGAGGCCTCATTTAGGGCAGTAAATTCATCAGACTTCAGCCATGTTTCACATAATCCAATAACATCAAGTTTATGATCAGAGATCCATTCATTTACTGCAATTGCTTTGGAGCAAGGGACCTAACATTTAGGAGTCCCATTTTGAGATACGAGGTAATATAGTCATTCTTATTTGTGCCCGAGTTGGAGGAAGGTTTTATCTTAATAAAGTCGCCATTGTTAGCGCTTCATTGTTTAACGTTTTTCAACCTGGAACAAGTCACAGTCGCAATAGGCAACGCTGTACTAACTACTCTGGCTATACTATCGGCAGACTCCACTATGCTAGCAGGCTGGCTAACAGCCTGCAGCCTGTCCTTCACCTTATCTCATGGTGAGGCTAGAGGAGTGAGACTCCTGTCAATGTTCCTAGATAAAAGAAGAGCACCACTCCAGCTAGGAGTTTGCAAAAACAAACATCTAGTCTCCCAGAAGCACGTGGGAATATGTCTCATGGTTTGATGACACCAAGGTTGAACTTTTTGGCCATAATTCCAAAAGGTATGTTTGGTGCAAAAACAACACTGCACATCACCCAAAGAACATAATACACACAGTGAAGCATGGTGGTGGAAGCATCATGCTTTGGGTCTGTTTTTCTTCAGCTGGGCTTTAGTCAGGTTAGAGGGAGTTATGAACAGTTCCAAACACCGGGATATTTTGGCACAAAACTTTCAGGCGTCCGTTAGCAAACAGAAGATGAAAAGGTAGTTCACCTTTCAGCACAACAAAAACCCAAAGCACACATCCAAATCCACAAAAGCATGGCTTTACCAGAAGAAGATTGGACGGAATACTGCCTGACGGCAACTTGGTAAACAGTTCGTGGCATGGGTGGCTGGGATCTGTAATGATCAGTTTGCTCCTGCTCCTATACCTCTCTGTGTAAAGATCCTGCAGGGATTGGAGGTCAGACCTTGTGATGCGCTCTGCTGTTTTAATCACCCTCTGAAGTGCTTTACGGTCAAGGGTGGTGCAGCTGCCATACCAGGCAGTGACACAGCCAGACAGGATACTCTCAATAGCGCATCTGTAAAGTTGGTGAGTATTCTGGGATCCATGTCAAGTCATCACTAATCTTGACACCAAGGAACTGGTTGTTGTGAACTCTCTCTACTGCAGACCCATTGCTGTGTATGGAGTGTGGTCTCCCTGCCGCTGCTTCCTGTGATCAACAATAATCTCCTTCGTTTTGCTGATATTGAGTTAAAAGTTGTTATCCTGACACCGCGAAATCAGTGACCTTGCCTCGTCTTTATAGGCTGACTCGTTGTTGTCAGATATCACGCCTATGATGGTGGTGTTGTCAGCAAACGTAATGATTGTGTTGGAGACGTGGGTTGACAGGCAATTGTGGGTGAAGAGAGAGTACAGGAGCGGGCTCCGCAGACAGCCTTGGGGGGGGCAAGTACTGAGAGTCAGTGAGGAGGGAGTGGGGTTGCCCATCCGCACTACCTGGGGTCTGCCCGTCAGGAAGTTCAGGATTCATTTGCACATAGAGGGGTCGAAACCTAGATCCCTGAGCTTCACCACCAGCTTGCGGGGCACAATGGTGTTGAAGGCTGAGTTGTAGTTAATAAACAGCATTCTCGCATATGTGTTTCTCTTGTGTGTTCCGGATCAGAAAGTGTTGTGTTGTGGGTCAGAGCAATGACAATACTGTAGTTGTCATGGTTATTTCAGTCCAGTCTGATTGGGATAATGCGTTGATTTCAACGCCAGTGCATTAATCCAAAAACTGTGGCATTTGGGGAAAATACAATCGCTCACAAGACTGGTCGTTCTATGAACTGGCACTGAAATTAACAAATTTCAATGCAAGGATTCACGGGACGGACCCACTTAGACGTTCTCATTGCCTATTAACTTTGCGAAAATGACGTTGTGTTTCCCCAAAAACTCCTCTCGGTTTTTCCATATCTTAATGTTGGCTATAATCAAACGATGCATTTGCTTAAACAAGGAATAATGATTGGCAACATGGGAACCGCTCCAATGATCTAAAGCAGCAATCAAAATCTTCCCATACTGATTCTATCTATCACTGAGCTGTGAGACAAGCATGAAGTTATGGCAAGCCACAAATATGTAGATCTATATTTGTTGGAACATCCAAATCACACTACTGAAATCATGGAACACTTGTATCTGTCTCTCCTTTAGAATAAGACCGCATGCAAGGTTGTGTGATGGATGATTGATATCTGAGAGGGAATATGACTTTGACCAGTGCAAATGTGTGCCAGTTAGCCTGTAGCGAAACCAACATGGGTTTTTGGAAAGGGAATAGGTTACCTCTTTGTGGGTCTCTCACGGGGATCTGATCGAGATAACATCTTGATATGCACGCCCTAGTATAGGTCTAAACCAAAAGGAGTTTGGGAAAAATAAGCAATGGTCCAGGCCTTAGAACGTTGGGTGTGTCTGCAGAAGGGCCTGGCTTTGGTGATGGTCCATGTTCTATGATTCTCATCAAAGTCTACTGGATTCAGTAATTCCTGAGTTGTTGCACTTTTAAAAGAGTGGACCTGTTTTTCCAGAACATGTACTTCACCTTTAAGTGGACCAGAAGCACAAGGCCAATGCAACATTGGAGTGGCTAAAGAACAAAAAGGTTAAATCTGCAGTGGCCCAGCAAAAGTTCTCATCTCAATTCCATTGAGATAGAAATTGAGGACCGCAAGCATCATCCATCCAACCTGAACAACCTAGAGCAAATCAGCCAAGAATGTGTCAAAAATCACTGAGACACTGGGCAAAACGGGTACATACAAAAATACTTAGTTGTTATTGCAAAGATGGCTTAACCTCATACCAATGTGTGTTGGTAAAATAAATACATATGCAAGTAATTACACAACAACACCAGAACAAATGTACAATTAAGAAAAACGTTATGAGGAATCTTACCGTTTAGTGTAAAATAGCCAAGGTTCAAACGACCTGAATGCACCGAATTGGGGTATTAATTCCGGAAAAAAAAAACTTTTTCAGTTGCCAAATATTTTGCAAATTTTATTTTTTATTGGCACATCCAGAAAAGTCCATCCCTGGTACGTAAAGCCGAACAAAAAGGGGAGAAACCTACCAGAATGCTACTTGAGAAAATGCTGCGCACAGAACGTTTTGTTTTAGGAAACGAATACCGCTTCGAATTCAGCAAAGGGTTAAACCTCTTACATCATTTTGCCGGGAATGCATACACCACGTGTCCCTTTGCCGGTCTTGCTCTGTGAGTGCCGGATTAACATTTTCATAGAACAAGAGTTGTGGTTAAGATGGCGGCGCGGTGGGGTGCAGGCGAGGAGATTTTAAGTGCCTGCGGCATGGATTTTTTCTCTTCCAATTCACTAAATGAGGTAAAATACAATTAATGAATACGTTTATGTGCTTTATATTTGATATCATAGCTGTATGTGGGCTGTTTCTCATATCTCGAGTGCTGGGAATTCACTGGAAAAGTGACACGTGGATAGCTATGACTAGAATCATACTTTTATAATGGAATGGTTGTTGGAGTCAGTTGTCGAATATAAATTATTACCGATTCTTAATTTCGCCTTTTAGGGTCTGTGCGTATTCATTGGTGTACATTATCACTGCTCCAACATCCAAAGCGTCTGCGGTAGTTTGCTAACTAGTTAGCTCTTGGACACATCGCCACTGCCAGCCGGATGTAGAGTTCGTGAGCTAACATCAGTTGGCTATATAGAATTCTTTTTAAATCTTGGCTTAAATGGTGATTTAATAAATTGAAGTCCGTGATTTGGATACTTCGGTCAGACACTACAAAATAATAGGTTTAGGAGTCAGTCGTACTTCAATGTACCCACGTGTTACTAACGATAGCATAGAAACGCTTTATATAGCCAATAACGGTGCTGGGATTTGTTTGGCCACGATGAGACCTTTGACACCTGTCTTAATATAGTGTAAAATAACATCTCGTCGATGTCTGGCAATTAGACCATCATTCAATGGCGTTTGGTGATTTAAAGAACTTTTAACATGTGTGCGCCAGTGATTTCTTTGGGCCTGTGATCAGTGCCCATTTTCGAGTCTGATTCATTGACACGTGGTTGTAAATACATGACGCCGCAAACATTTCAATGAAACGGAATTATCGCGATAAAATTAATTTATTCTAATCAATCTATACGAATAAATATAAACGTTCAGTAGTTTGGTTATTTAACGTTTGTGTTTTAGTTACAGAAATGCATTGCACTGAACACATGGCGGCGTTTGTTGTGAGTTAGAAAATATTTCACCTACTTTTTTGTTTAAGAATGTAGCTAATATGGTACCACATTACCTGGAGGGGTTGTCAGTAGGCCTCTGACATGATGTACATTTCAGGACTAAGCATGATTATTGATTAGCCACAGGTGTTTATGGTGGCTGCTTTGACATGACTGGTTTGAACATTGAAATCAAACTACATCTGGTTAGCAGTCGTAATAGTGTACCATTCATACCACGAAATTGTCAGTTATTATAAATACATGTATGTGTATATAAAAAGAAAATCCACAAGGGTTGTGACCGCGCTTCTACCCCAACGGTGCCTCGTTTGTTGTAGTGTATCAAATTCAACACGTGGTAATTAGGAAGAAGATCCCTTTGGACAAGGCACATGCAGCTACGTACACTGCGCAGGTTTCTGTTCAATGGTGCATTGACAGAACGACACGTGGTGGGTTACACGGGGGTGGTACTAGTTTGGTCTAAGTTAGTTCATTTCGTCCTGAATAATAACAAACTAATTGATAGGAAATGGGATATGTGCTGTCTACAGACGTTATAGAAGTTGAAGGTGCGTTGAATTTTTTTCCTCCACAAATGGAGTATGCTGTGTAAATAAGCCTGTTCAATTCATCCAGAGTTATTGGTCTCAAGTATACATTGCTACCAAATTAATTAAAATAACAAATTGTTTCGGGACCGTTGCCATAACTAGACATGGAAAATGATTTCTTGGGACATGAATACCTATTGTACACCATGTGAAACCTGTCTGGTGTTTTGTCTTTGTTATTACATCTTTTTCCCATATAAAATTTAGAGGAAATAGTGGCTACGCTAATTAGTCCAAAGCTATCATTGTATATCCCCAACCTAACACCGTTCTCTGTTGCCCATAGTAACAGAAAGGGATAGGTTGACAACTGTGGGAGATGAGATACAAAACTGAATACTACCAAAGGTTTTAAACTTTTTAATGGACGTTGAATGCGGTAGTCATTGATTTCCCCCAAATATATTGTTCTTTTTGTTAGTCACCATTTGTAACATTTTGATGTTTATTTTTTTGTTGTAATCCCTCCAATGTGCTCCCTTGTGGCACATGTATTTGTGTTAAAGAAACCAATACAGTGAGAAGGGCATATTAGTTGTTAGTATCTTTGATCAAAAGTTCTTATGTAATTATGTTTCTTGTCTGTAGGGCTCCACTATTGCAGCCTTTAATTCTGCGTGGTCATCTTATGTGAGGCACTGGCATGACTTGTGCTTATGAATGTATTCTCTACCTTATGGTACTCGGGTTACGTTGGATTTTTATTGGTAACATGGAACTGGCAACTGGGCTGTGTGGTGGTAGTAAAATGGGAGCACCCCCCTGCAGATTTATTTTATTAATTCCAGGTCCTGTAAAACAGTGGCCTAAGAAAGACCCTGTCTCCCACACCCTTGAGATCCTACTGCATTTGGTGGTTTGCATGGACTGGCTGTCCCCAGGAGCTCGCATTCTTGTGTGTTCAGGGAAGTTGTCTGTCTTTCAATTGATTTAGTGCTAAGCCTGTTTTGTTGCCCTGTTCTGTATTTCCATGACCTTTTGGTTTATTTGTGTAAGCCCTCTCTGTAAGTGTAGGTTCTAAAAGAACTAAGCATGTCTAAAACATGTCTGCTAGTAGGGGTATAACGATACGCATAAGTCGTGGTTGGGTATGATTTCGGTACAGTTAATACACAAAATGTATTACGAAGTCATAACATTTGCTCATTGTCACTGTAGTTAAAGCTGCCCTGGGTAGGATTTTCTTTTCAGTAAAAAAAATAATTGCAATTACTCACTGGTCAGAAAGTGGTTCCACACCAATGCCTGATAGAGAAGGAAGTTCTGAATACTAACATGAAAATAGAATTACCTGTTCCAAATAGCACTAATTCAATGTTATTGTTAGCCTTGATAACGTTATTGAGAGCTAGTTGAAGTCTTCTTTTGGCTCTGCTGTTTTTGTAATGCATGCTGTAGTTGACAAGGGATGAATTGGCAGTTTGTCATCCTGGTCTTTAGCTGCCATTTCTTACAGTAAACAAACTTTGCTTCCATACTTAAACAGTGAAGGGGGACAACTGTTTTTGATCGCCTGCAGATTTTGTATGTTTGAACACTGACATAGAGATGATCCATAATTTTTAAGGTAGGTTTATTTGAACAGTGAGAGACAGAATAACAAAAAATCCAGAAAAAACATGTTTTACCTTGATTTGCATTTTAATGAGTGAATTAAGTATTTGATCACCTCTCAATCAGAAATATTTCTGGCTCCCAGGTGTCTTTTATACAGGTTACAAGATGAGGTTAGAGCACACTTTTAAAGGGAGTGCTCCTAATTTCAATTTAACTCTATAAAAGACACTTGTCCACAGAAGCAATCAATTAGTCGACTTACACAAGGCTGGAATGGACTACAAGACCATCACCAAGCAGCTTGGTGAGAAGGTGACAACGGTTGGTGGCATTATTTGCAAATGGAAGAAACGCATAAGAACTGTCAGTCTCCCTCGGTCTGGGGCTCCATGCAAGATCTCACTTCGTGGAGTTGCAATCATCTTGAGAACGGTGAGGAATCAGTCCGTAATTACACGGGAGGATCTTGTCAATGATCTCAAGGCAGCTCGGACCATAGTCACCGTGAAAACAATTGGAAAAGCACTACGCCGTGACGGACTGAAATCCTGCAGCGCCTGCAAGGTCCCCCTGCTCAAGATAATACATGTACAGGCCCATCTGATGTTTGCCAATGAACATATGATTGATTCGGAGTTGAACTGGGTGAATGTATTGTGGTCAGATGAGAACAAAATGTAGCTCTTTGGCATCAACTCAACTCGCAATGTTTGGAGGAGGAATGATGCTTAGGGCCCCAAGAACGCCACCCCCACCGTCAAACATGGAGTTGGAAACATGCTTTCACTGCATCAAAGGAACGATGGACAGGACCATGTACAATCAAATCATCCTTCCCTCAGCCAGGGCATTGAAAAAGGGTCGTGGATAGGTTTTCCAGCATGACAGTGACTCAAAACACACGGCCAAGGCAACAAAGGAGTGGCTCAAGATGACTCACATTAAGGTACTGGGGTGACATAGTCAGTCTCCAGACCTTAATCCCATAGAAAATCTGTAGAGGGAGCTGAAGTTTCGAGTTGCCAAACGTCAGCTTCACCCTTAATGACTTGGAGAAGATCTGCAAATAGGAGTGGGACAAAATCCCTCCTGAGATGTGTGCAAACCTGGTGGCCAACTACAAGAAACATCTGACCTCTGATTGCCAACAAGGGTTTTGCCACCAAGTACTAAGTCTTGTTTTGCTGAGTGGTTGAATACCTATTTTTCTATTTAAAAAGTAAATCTATAACATTTCTGACGTGTGTTTTTCTGGGGTTTTCCCACAGACAAATTCATTTGTCTGTGGGCAAATGTAAAAAATCAGCTGGAACTCAAATACTTTTTTTCCCCCTCAGTGTATGTCATCCAGCAAGGTCCAACGGTAACTTTTTGCTGCACCACATAATTGCAGCTGGCCAAGAAGAGCCAATGTCTCTTGAGTGAGTGAATGACTGGCTGATTGGCTGCCACTTATTAAATACCATAGTTGTTAGAGACAACCTGTGTTTGAATCTTGTTACAGTCAAAGCTAATTATGCTTTAGGATTTGTTCTGGATAGATACAACCTTATGTAGCTGTGTTATAGTAAACCTAAAATAACTGTTCACGATTATTTCTGGTTGATTTTCTGAAGTACGTATCTGTGCATCCTTTTTTAGTTAAAATAGGCCAGATGAAAACCCTTTGGCCAGAAAAAGAGTAGATGTTTCCATGATTGTCTTGTGTTTTCACTAGACGAACAGGTCAGTTATCGTCTCTTATATTGGAAGTTATTGTATCAATGTCATTCACAAATGAAAGTAAAACAAATGTTTTTGTACCATTAAATTGCTTTGACTGTGTAAAAGTTCATACTTTTGCTAGGACTTGATCAAATCTTATCACTATTCCAAATATTAAGTTAGATAATAATCTTACTGTCTAATAAGCTGTTAAAACATCTAGAGATGTAAGCCATACACAGTTCATAGATAACATAATAAGAAACGTAGTCAGTTTAACACAATGCTAAATGGTGTGCATCGAAATATTCAACCTTTGTGGGATTTAATGTGTGACCATGTCGAGATGCTGTACCGACACTGGGCAAACAGCACTCATTCATGTTGGTGACCTGTGTGTGAATCCAGTGAGGGCAACAACATTTCACATTTATTTCCGGCCTTGCTGAACTAGGCTTGCCTTGTTCCTTTTCTGGTTTTCTCACTGGCCCTATCTGTTGGTCTAAAATCAACTGGCCTGGACTGTTATTGTCTTGACCTGGGTATTTTTTTTTTGTATAATAAATCTGTTTTAGATTATCTCACTGTAGATTGCGCTCTGATAACCACAGGAATGTTTACATTGATCATTTGAAATGGGGGGGATACTGTCTTGGCTTTGCTAGGTAGACATGCCCCTCAATATATATATATATATATATATATATATATATATCAGCTTGTAACCAACATTACAATGAGGTTGAGGTTGTGTAAGGATATCTAGGTCCCTAACCTCATGAACAAGACTAATGCTGCAATAAACAAATGATCTACTCTCTCCCTTGACTACTGGGTACGCGATCATTATTACAACCACTATACGAAACGGCTGATTTCTAAAACTGTCCACAATCCATATCCGTATGGTTTCCCTAGTCGTATTCAGTGGGCTAGGTCATTGACATAATCCATGAGTGGTTTCTCCCTCTTCGCATAGTGATAGGTGGTCGTAATTAGCTTTACATTTTGGCTATGCGCCGGTATTCATTTGGAGCCAGCAGATGGTCATTGGTGCAGCCACAGGGTTGTCAACAGCCTGTTTGGTCGCAATACATGTGACATGCAGCATGGACTTAAGAGCAGATTTTCGATAGTTGTTCGTTTCTTTTATAGACGACCCTGCATTATCGTCTTGTTGGAAACGCACAACATGAGCGGCAGTAAGTATCCTGTGCCATTATCGTTTTCAATCCATGGAACCTTTTCTTTCCACTAAAACATAAATGAGCGCATTTGCTATGGCTCGTACGATACTGTATTTGGGTCCTGCTCTAGAATGCGCTATAAACTTTGGTTGGTTGAAACAGGTGAGTCCTCGAATGTTATTGGTCAAAAAGATGTCAAACCGTACTGTACCACACTGAGGGGAAAAAGCGCCATGATCGCATTTTAGTGTGAGAACAAGCTAAGATTGAAGTGGGAAGAGTGACTGATGAACAGCAAACATTTTTACACAATATTATGAATTTATATGAGGAAATTGAGCCCTGGCTCTCAGGGGAAAGTAGCGGCAGGCTCCAAAAATTATAAATTGACATTTCACTGGCACTGACCTGTGTTGCTTAACACCTTTGTGGTCCTAATCAGCCTACATATGTTTATAGGGGATGAAACTTGAGTTTTTTTTGCTGAAGAAATCCTACTCAGTGGTGCTTCATGTTGAAAGATGTAAGATTCCCAAACAGGGGTCCTGAAGGATATGGGACGGTCCTTGAACTCTTGCTTGTCTTTTGTGTTAACCATTTTTATTTAAGAGGCTGAATTAAACTTTTTAGGCTGTTTCAGTTGCTCAGTTAAGGCTCCAAGAGCTGTCTGGGTGTTTCACATACAACAAAGTTAGGTACAACCGAATGGTATGGATGCATGTGCCATTACACCCCTACTGCCCAGCATATCAAAGGTCAAACTAAGTCTCACATGCCTTAGTTTGATGGTGCTACCTGGTCTGATGTTATTTATACTTTTAAAAAAAATCAGCAACACCCTCCCCCCAGTTCTGTAGGCCTATTAACTTTTACTCTACCCACCAGGCGGTGATCCTTCATGGGGACCTATCCAGTGAGAGCATGGCCAGTCTGGAGCTAGAAACTGGTGAGGCTCTAGGGGCCCTCAACAGCTGTCTGGACCCCTCCCTACTGTCAATTTTTGAGGACACACCAACGGGAGAAGTGAGGCTCAATCATATCCAGTTTCCTATTTAGCAAACTGTCTTAGTTTAAACCAGCCTAATCTGTGGTAATTTAACATTGCATATTTTGTTCAGGATAAATCTGGACTTGATGAGGAGAATGAAGCGACGCTGCTAACAGCTTTGACGGAGATCCTGGACAACGTAGACGATGAGAACCTATCCCCCTTTGACACACTACCAGACTCTGATCTTCTGTCTGGACAGAAAGGCAGAGAACACTCAGCGGTCAGTCCAAAACATCATAACGACATACAGCCACAAATGCACTCACAGTATATGTATTTCAACCAGAGTTTTAGTTCCTGAACATTAATATCCTCAAAAGCTATTCATTTAGCTGCAGTTTCACTAGAGGCTAAATCACCTACTAAAAAATACAGGTCATTAGTACAAGCAGGTTGGTTACCTTCCCACTACGCTTTTCTGTTGGGGTTTTGTATTTGCAGTTGGTGACAGCCTGCTGTCATGACCTCTGCTAGTTTATATAGTCTTTACTAGACAAATGTGAGCCAAGATGTAGGAAACAGGGTTGTTTGAAACGAATAGTCAACTGGCATCCATTCTATAGTCAACTGGCAAACAATACAACTGTTTCAGCTGTTTTATGATTGAGCGAAGTTGAGTTTGTCTTGTGTGTAACAGTTGTTTTGTTGTCATTTTAGTTGAGGAAACTGCTCTGCTTGCCTCGCACACCTCCAGAAAAAGAGATGTACTACAACACACAACACTTTTCCACTGGAAAGGTAGATCATCTGCCATCATTGCTGTCCTGATGTACTGTATTTTAGAATGTGTTTGCTCTATTGACATCTTAAGTTCTTCCAAATAAATCCAAGTAAAATGACACGGATTTCATTTGTCTGCAACAATATGCTTGTTCCCTGACTGGCTTAAAACACCACTTCAAGGCTGAAACACTAAAGGCTTTTACTTTGTCTCTCCACCCAGAGTCTCCCCAAAACACCAATGTCTGTCCAGAGGAGTGATGGGGAGGAGGAAGAGGATGTAGAGGTTTGTCTCTCCCTGAGCCCAAACAGCCTCCCCTCATCCACGGAGCAATGTCTCCTGGGCTGGGGAGACCTGCCTCTGCCTCTCCCTCTGGCTCTGGAGCAGCATATGGAGACGGAGGTCAAGAATGGAGAAAGCTTATCCGTGAGTCTAGGTGAGCTAGTCAGACACATGCACCCCTACTGCATGGCCGTGTGCCTGGAGAATGGGGAAGAACAGCTACTGCCAGAGGAAGGCATTTTGCTGGAAGTGGTGGACCAGGGAGAGCATGGAGAAACTATATTTGCCATTAGTGACATAGGGCTGCCTCTCACAATCTCTCAACCTAGTCCTCCTCTACCTGGAATAGAAGATTTGTCCAGAGTAGAGCTGATGATTCCTGCTGAAGTTTTGCAGAACTCTGAGTCTGCAAATGATGATGACGTTGTCGTTGATGATGAGCCTTCAGGGTTGGTGGACCCAGCTGCTATCCAGAGGTGTGAGGTTATTGGCAGAAGTCCGAAACATAAGATTGTGGAGAGGTATCCGTCACGACAGAGAAAGAACCGAAAAAACAAAGACAAAAGTTCCACTGTCAAGGTTGCCCTGGAACCTGTCCCAGCAGGTGGAAGGGTTCTGAGAAGTTCTTTCAATAGGAGAGCACCCCTGGAGCCCTTGTCCCAGACACCAGTTAAGGAGAAGGCCAAACATGGGGTGAAAAATATCAAAGAGCTGTTCACCTCTGCAATCTCTACAGCTGAGACTCCAAAACCCAAGCAGAAGGTGGCGCGCATCGCCAAAACCCAACACACTCAGCGCCACTCAGATGTCACTTCTCCATCCCTATCTACACACCCTGGTGTTAAGCTCGTCCCCGGCTCTAAGCCTGTTTTCAATGTCATGCCCCCCGGCCAGATTCCAATTAGTGTAAATACAACTCCTGAGGTTTCTGAAACAAGCGCCGCCTGCCAGACGCCTCAAGGCCCCCCAGCTTCTGCAGCTGCCCCAACAGCAACTCCGACAATAGCAGTCACCAAGGCGACGCCAACCCCCTTTTCCACTGTTCTCAAAGCTATGAAGCCCTGTAAAGCACCCATGTCAGTGCCCTCTCTGACGACAGCACCTCCCAGCAGTGCCCCTTCAGCCTCACTCCAGATAATTCCCCAACCTGTTGAAGCAGTGGCAATCGAGCCCAAGCCAAGGCCCCTGTCCCTCGAGCAGTACCGGCTGCTAAGACAGCAGAAGAAACCGTCCCCTGTCGGGAGAAAAGAGGACCAAAGCCCCAAGTGGCCCAGCCTTCCCGAGCCCCCTACAGAGCTGCCTCCCATCCCGTGCCTCCCAACCCCATCCCCGAGAGACCCTCGCCGCACTCAACCCGTTCCAGGGAAGAACGAGGCAGAGGAGGTCAAAGCGCCCTGGCAGCCACTGGGTCCGGGAGCCCCTCCTACGCCTGAAGCCCTGCTGGTGCCTCCTGCTTACATGAAGTCCTCAAAGTGCTCTTCTCCAAAGGGCGCTGGTGCGACTGCAGCCCTTACCATCTCTCCCCGGCAGGTGTTCAGTACTGCTGCAGCTAGCCAACCTCAGCCAACCCCTTCTGCTGTGCCAGCATCCCCTTCTGGTGAAGTAGTGGCCCCACTGTCCCAGACCTCTTCTACCCAGACCCTTTTAGTAGAGCTTAGTAATTTACCATCTACTCCTTTGCTCAATAACCAGCATCATGTGGTCCTTACCAAATCCCAGAGCTCTGTTGGCGCCTCTTTGAAAACCACTACAGATGTCCACAGACCTACCCAAATTGCTGCTGACCTACCCCCAAAATCCCCCCTCGTTGCTGCTACTGTCCACAAAAGAACTTTAAACCCTACCATTGTTGCCTTTCCTGTACATAAACCTACACCGACTGCTCTACCAAAGCTGGGTGCTACTCTCCAGAAGGCATTACCTGCTCTCCCTCAGTCTAAGATGTCTTTAGCTGCTGCTGTGCCCGCCCTGATCCAGGCCTCCAACCCATTGCAGTGTATTCCAACTCAGCAGGCCCGCACAGCCAAAAGCCCCACGCAGGAGTTGATAGAGGCCTTCACCAGTGACATCGGTGAGTAAACATTCTGACTGTTTGGCCCTGTTAACAGAGTAACTGCTAACCTCTGAACTGTTCACTGTGTTTGAGATGTTTTCCACATGCTGTTACTATTTTGTTTTATTGATAAAGTAGTATGTGGTTTTGTCCTCTGTCGCAGGTATTGAAGCCGCTGACCTCACCAGCCTGTTAGAGCAGTTTGAGGAGACACAGGGTAAGTGGTAAGAGTATTCATGCAGTTGTGAACACTGCCTGTTGGAATTACATTTGAAAATGATTGCCATATATCTTTTGATGTCTCAGTTTCTTTAATTTGTTTTTATTATTATTTACATTTTCCTATAACCCACCTTAAGTAACCACATTTTGAAACAAGTTATTGAATTAAAACACAGCCAGGAATTGAGCTTTGAATTGTGGCTGTTTTTCCCATTGAAATACAATTGTAATATTTTCTCCTTTGGCTAAAAGTGCAGTGGGTCAGCTTGTTCAGTAGCACTAGACTATCAGTCCTGGGTCACATTAACTGGATTGTGTCATGGAGTTATGGTGGGAAGTGGGCTGACAGGTTGTAGAATGTCTCTGGCCATGACTGACTGGTTATGGGGTGGATGGATTTAGGAGTGACAACTGCTTGGGTTAAGAATGAATTTCTTGTCTTTTGGTGGCAAACATTGGGTTTTGCACGTTCATCTGGAGTTTATTTTTTCCTCTCCCCCCAGTTCAGGTGACAAGCTTAACAGTGCAATGTCCTCCATGTTTGCCTTTGAGGGATTGAGGGAGCTGGGCTTCAAACTGAAGTCACTGAGTTTAGTATTCGATTGAGATATCAGTGTTCCTGCCAGTGACTGGTGCTTTGGATCATAGCGATTAGATAGAGCAGCAAACCTGGACAAATAATTTTTTTTAGCACTACCAGGCCGCAATGGCAATTTGGCCACAATCTTTTTGGGAAGGAGGGCGCACGGTGACCATGTAAGCACTGACTACTACTACTACTAGTTTTTTGTCTTTAAGCAAATTTACTGTGTGGTCAGGGCAGCTGCAATGCGCTCATGTCTGCAGAGGGGATGGAATTCTGCCCTGTCCGCAAATCCATTTAACTCTCGCACCGCCACTTTTGTCTGGCTGGATTCCCATGATACAGTTCGAACAAGTGGCCAGACGTGTGTCGGTGTGTTGCTCCGCTGATGGGCTTGTTTGTATAGTGGCACCACTTGTGCTAGTGTGTGATGAAATCTCCATTGAGTAGTCCGAGTCTGGCATCTAAGTAGTCTCCCAAATGCCACTGGTTCCTATTAATGTGCCGTTGGTGGTGAAAGGCGAATGTGCTGCAACCCCCCATCCCTTGCTTGTTATTTATCTCCTCTTCCTTCTCTCCCTGCAGCCAAAGAGGAGCAATGTGTTCTGGGGGTCTCTTGTAAAGCAGCTGCTGTAGGAAACTCTAGGTGAGTTACCCTACAGCCACATGCTGCTCTCTGTTCTGCTGTACTAGTTGGTGTAGATTCTGGATTAAGCTGTAGGTTGATCTTAGAGCAGGAATATGTCCAATGAATTGATATTCAAGCAGTGTCTCTTGTTTCTATCAGTGTGGCGCAGCCATGTGACAGGACGGCCGTGGAAAGAGTCAAAGCGCATGACCTGAGCAACACTGCCGGTATGAGCTACCCTACACAAATAACAGATTAAGCTCCTAATGATAACTGGACAGTTGCCAGGGTCAATAAATCACATTTATTTAGCTCTTTACATCAGCAGTTGTCACGAAGTGCTTTTACAAAACACCCTGCCTGGAACCCGCATGCAAAAGTGTTGAAGCACTGGCCAGGAAAGACTCCAGAATAGGGGCCAAAGTTTAGGAGGAAACCTAGGGAGAAACCTGTTTTGGGGGGTGAGCATTCCTATTCTGGCTGTGCTATGTGAAGATTTTCAGAGTAAAAGTTAGTAATTGGGCAGCTGGAATGGTCAGGTATCATTTTGTTCTGCAACAACCCGGAGGACTTTGGACAGGGACAGCAGCAAGTCTTTTGAGCCTGGTACTCAGGAGGTGTGGGTCAAGACCTCAAGTCCTCCTAAGTTTAAACAGAGCAGGTGACAAGGAAAATTTGGAGTGGATTACTCAGATTTACAAGGTTTTACAGAGAACGAGAACTGACCCTACACCCCCGGCACAATAATATAGCAGCGGAAAACCTTGGGCCTGAGATGAGGGTCCAGTGAGACTGTGGCCCTGTCTGGGGCCTCCCCCAACTGGCAGGAAGGCCATCCACACACATTGCCAAACGTCTACCAAAGGGAAACCAGCCAACAGCAACCACCCTCAAGTGAGCTGCGAGTATTGCCAGCAGCATTCATGCCAATTGCACAAAGGGTGCAATGGAGACAAAACAAGCCAGTGACTCTGCCCCCGAATGGCATTGGAGAGGGGATCCCAGTGGCAATGAGCCCATCTGGCACGACGGCAGGGGTGGATCGTACCCTGGGCCAGACTGCACTTAATCATTGACCATGCTGAAGAGATGAGTCTTAAGTAGACATGAAAGTTTGCACTGAGTTTGCATTTTTTATCTTAATTGGCAGATTCATAGTAGTGGCGCTCTGAGGGAAAGCACCTACAATTGTTTTCGATGGGGTGGAAGTTGATTGGTCCATTCCATAACTACAGAAAACAGAATAAACAAACAGCTAAACCAATCAAAAAGTCATCTGGGCTATCTATTGTGTTCGATGCATTGAATATATCAGAGACTAATGTCTAGCTTGCGAACATGAAATCCTAATGGTGCTAGCTAGAACAATCATATCTGCGCTTTGAGATGACCATACAACCGTTGAGATTCACTGTGATATCACTTTACTTTTTCTTTTACTTGTCTGTGCTCAAAATGACAAGGAATGACACTTCGAAGTAAAACAATTTCTTAATGCTGATTATGCGGCTAATTCTAATTGTATACGTCATGCGACTCATTAACCGCTCACAACTTACAATGCTAATTACACACCAAAACCAATGAGCCTTTTTGGTGCTAATGCTAGTCACATTTATTAGTTGGAGTATGGTATGCATTACAATATGGCCTAGTGGTTAAGAATATACATATTATGTTACTTGGCATTTTATGTTTCTGAGCATGACCATTACCTGCTGTTCTCTACTTTGGAGTGAGTAATTGAAAGCACAGTGATATTTCTATTGCACCTTGTGATTGATGGCTAGGTTCAATTAACCTTAACCTAGTTTCCATCTTTCAGGTCTGACCCCTCCAGCAACACCACCTCACCAGATGTGGAAGCCCCTTATCCCTGTGGCTCTCCTTGGGAAGAACCGAGCTCTGGAAGCTCTCAAACCATTGCCTTCCAAGGCCATCCAGATCGACCCACGGCCCCTGCCCTCCAACAAGCTCCGGTACAAGCCTCCCTGCCACCCTTTGACTCCCACAATTGACCCAGTGACTGCCAGTCTGGCTTTCTTAGACCATGACTACTGCCTCCCTCAGAAGGAACCTGTGGGGGTTTTCGGCGAGCCTGGCAAGCGCTGGAATGTCAAACAACAAGCAGCCATCACCATCAAGACCATCGAGCTGTTTAACGGAACCAGGGCATCCCAGATCATTTCTGCCCCCTCTCCTCAGCTCCTCACCCCAGCCCTGGGCGAGATCTCTCCGCAAGCCCCAATTGGTCCTCAGTTCCTGGATGTATGGACTGAGAGTCCCTGCTCTAAAATGGAGACCCCCGAAGCCTCCCCTACCAGGCTGGAGGAACAGGCTGGTCCTGTGGAGCAGATTCCCCAGAAAGCGAGGTCCTACCGGGGCTACAACACTAACTGCTCCACCCTACCTATCCCAGGCCCAAGGGAAGGAAATCGAGGAAGGGAGAGTAAAAGATTCCACCATTCCTCAAGTCCGGGTTCAACTGGCTCAGAGACAGACTCTCCCTCCTCTTCGCGGTCTAGATCTCGCTCACCACCTAGAAAAAGGTGAGACTATATACCGTCATAAAAGCTACCCTCACCGGTCACTGGGCAAGGCTGTGACTTCAATGGCACAGAATTATATCTGGCAGTGGAAGAATTTCCAGATTCATCTCAGCCATCTCTCTTCTGTAATGATGGCTGGCTCATGCTATAGGAATAGATGTATTTCTGTTTCTATTAATTGAGTCTTGTCTTCCACCCCTATGAAGGTGGCTTTCATGAATGTGCCTAATTTCCGGTCCCACCAGATACAGGCCTCATCGCCCGGAGAGCTCCTCCAGTGCGTCGTCTTGCTCCTCCCGCTACTCCTCCCATTCTCGCTCTCCTCCCCGGTCTCGCTCTCCTACCCGACGGCGGCGATATTCCTACTCCTCTTCTCGGTCGGGATCATGGAGTACATCCCGTTCCCGCTCTCCCTTTCGACGGGCGTGGGGCAGAAGCAGCAGGCGACGCAGGTGATTAAACCACTATGTCCAAACATAATGTCGTTGGGCTGTTTTAGGAGTGAACAACATATATGTATGCTGTCAGATCTGTATGTTGTCCTAAAGACTTCTGATACGTTGACATTCTGTACCAGCACTTCATGGGACAAGTACCTCATATTCGGCATTGAACAAGCTATTCACTTCTGTCCCACAGCCCCTCGCTGAAACCATGCTACAGGCCTGTATCTTTAGAAAACACTGAGGAGGTGAAAAGACTAAAAGAGAAAGCTATCGTGAGTACATGAATAGTTTTCTTTTGTGGTGATAAGATGACAAGTTGTTTAGGTGCGGTTTGTCACAGTACTCTGTCAGGGTCACTTAGTCTTTTTCCCCTCGAGCAACACGTCCTATTCAGTTGAGAAGCATTTTTCTGAGAAATGGCTGTGTTGCAGAAAGTGTCTGGATTAATATTTTTATCTTCCCTCAGGAGGAACGTAGGGTTGTTTATGTAGGAAGAATCAGAGGGACAATGACTCGTAAAGAATTGAAGGATCGCTTCTCTCTGTATGGAGAGATCGAAGAGTGCACTCTACACTTTAGGGACCATGGGTAAGTACTCCCAACATAGACAACATTTTGTATTGGCAGGCGTAATGCCTAAAACCTGACTTATCGGTTAGGCCCTGTGGAAAGCATTTAGCCCAAATGGAACAATTTTCTCTGCTTTCAAGAGATTATATTCTCAGACTTACACTTAATCTAGAGTTTTAATGACTCTTTTACAGAGTGTTCTGTTTTGTACCTAGTTGACCCTTCTTGGTCTTTCAGGACAAGCTATTTGTTTATAACTGGGGCCCCCATGGCAAAACCACTGTGTGGCTCTTTTAATAACTCACACCTGAACATTGTCTACCAGTCATCACTAGTGTTCATTTTACTGAACAAAAACCAAGAATGATGGTCTTCTGGGCATTTCCAATTGTCATTTTAACTCTACAATACTAACATCAACATTTGTAAACTATTTGCTTACCATTGATTTATTAATAAAACTTCTAAATTGCTCATGAACTTGAACAGTTCACCTGTCATATCACAAATGAATCCAAAATAGTTTTTTTTTTTTCTCAAATTTATATTAACATTGTAAATGTAAAATGCAGTCCTGTTTGACATCTCATCTTTGTGACAGAGATAACTATGGGTTTGTGACATACTATGATACGAAGGATGCATTCTCTGCCATTGAGAACGGGGGAAAGCTCCGCAAGCCTGATGAACTTCCCTTTGACCTCTGCTTTGGAGGAAGGAGGCAGTTCTGCAAGACAAGCTATGCCGATCTAGGTATAACATAGTTTGCTGAAATGGACAGTACATATAAAAAGTATGCACCCCTGTTAAAATTTTTGTAATGTAAATGAATGTGACAAAGAGAAATCATGTCAGAACTTTTTCCAATTTTAATGTGACCTATAACGTGAACAATTTTATTGAAACTGAAATCTTCAAGGGGGAAAAATAAAAACCTTACAATAACCTTGTTGCATAAGTGTGCAGACCCTCTTATAACTGGGGATGTGGCTGTGTTCAGAATTAACCAATCACATTCAAACTCAAGTTAAGTAGAAGTCATTACACGCCCACCATCATTTGAAGTGATTTTTTTATCACAAAGTTTAAGCTGTTCTAGTTGAATTTTCTTAGTTGCATCTCAGCAAAAGCCATAGTCTGCAGAGAGCTTCAAAAGCCTCAGAGATCTTATTGTTGCATGATATCAGTCAGGTAAAGTGTACAAAATAATTCCCAAAGCATTGGATATACCATGCAACACAGTGAAGACAGTCCGCATCAAGTGGTGAAAATGTCACGACAGAGACATTACGAAGAACTTGATGTCCCTCCAAAATTGATGAAAAGACAAGAACTGGTCAGGGAGGATTCCAAGGGGCCTACAGCAACATTAAAATATTTCTGACAAGTACTGGCTGTGTGCTACATGTGAAAATATCCTGTATTCTTCATAAATGGGCTATGGGGTAGGCTGGCAAGACTGAAGCCTTTTCTTACAAAAAAAATCATCCACGCACAGCTGAAGTTTGCAAAAACAAACATCAAGTCTCCCAAAGGCATGTGGGAAAATGTGTTATGGTCTGATGAAACCAAGGTGGGACCTTCTGGCCATAATTACAAAAGGTATGTTTGGCATAAAAACAACACTGCACAGCACCCAAAGTACACCATACCCACAGTGGAGCATGCTGGTTGCAGCATCATGCTTTGGGTCTGTTTTTCTTCCAGCTGGAACCGGGGCCTTAATCAGGGTGGAGGGAATTATGAACAATTCAGAATACCAGGCTATTTTGGCACTAAACGTTCAGGTGTCTGTTTGCAAGCTGAAGATGATGTTCACCTTTCAGCACGGCAATGACCCAAAGCACACATCCAAATCCCCAAAAGCATAGCTTCACCGGAAGAAGATTAATGTTTTGGGATGGCCCCGCCCAAGCCCAGACATGAATCCAATTGAATATCTGTGGGGTGATCTGAAGAGGGCTGTGGACATGAGATGTACTCGCAATCTGTCAGATTTGGAGCACTTGCAAAGAAAAGTGGGCAAATATTGCCACGTCGAGATGTGCAATGCGAATAGACTCCTGCCCAAAAAAATGAGTTCTGTAATAAAATCAAAAGGTGCTTCAATAAAGTATTAGTTCATGGGTGTGCAATCAGTTTGTGAGTACTTTTTTTTTTTTTTTTCCCCTCTTGAAGATTTCAGTTTGTTTTTCAATTGAATTGTTCCAGTAATAGGTCACGTTAAAGGTAGAAACATTTCTGACATGATTTATCTTTGTCAAATTTTTTCACATCACACAAACATGGATTTCTACAGAGGAGTGTAGACTTTTTATATCCACTGTAGATATCTAATATGTAACTTGTTTTGGATACAGTGTTTAAGAATATTTTACTGTCAACTTTATCAGAATACACCTGCTCCCTCAATCTGCCATTGCGCTAATGCTATCTCCCCTCTTTAGATTCCAATCGTGAGTATGACCCTTCGCCCGCAAAGGGCAAGTTTGATGCACTTGACTTTGACACTTTACTGAAGCAGGCCCAGAAAAGTCTGAAAAGGTAACAAAGGTCAGCCCAGTGGGGGCCCTACGCTAAGACTTACCTCAGAGCCGTCGGCAGGCTCCTACTACTTTCATCGCTGCCTTTGCCTTGACCCAGGAGTGGATCTCAGTGCATGGTTGATGGTACATTAGCCAGCTAACATTAATAAAAATTCAGATTTTTTTTTTTGTTTCATTTAAGAGCTAAAATTTTAAGCTGTATGGGGGTGGGTGTGGGGGATTCAAGAGTAATGATACCGTTTTGAGGTTGTAATTGTCAGACATTGTTTTCATATACTCCCGAACATAACAATTCCCTTAGGAGCAATGTAATCTAGTAATTTGATTTTTACATTATGATCAAAGAAAATGGTAAAATTACAAGAATTTTGTGCCTTGAATATGGGTTGTTTAAGTATGAAATTATTTATGCCATGTTAATTTCAATCTTGTCTGTCTTTACAAACTTCATATTTCCTTGTTTGGTTGCCAATGTTTGCTGGCTAATGTATTGATTTTGCTTTGTGAAATGGACATTTGTCTGTAATTGTTTTTGTTTCTGCAAGCTTACACCTTCTATTGAAGTGAAGATTTGTATGAAAAGATTAAAATAAACAAAAAAAGGAAATTCGAATAACTTTTTTTTTTAAACTGGATGTGTTTTTTAAAATTTTATTTAAATGTATAATCGAATTTGCCATTGTGTGGCAAGACATTTTGCAAAATGGGGTAGAAAACGGGTTTAAATGAATGTTCAGATATTTTGGAGAAGGTTGAATTTACATTGCTGAAATGTACTGCAAACTGAAATAAACCTAAAAATAAAACTGACTTGAGACTTAGAAAATCTCTATCTGAAAGTATTTTCTGGATTCTAGTGACAACTTCCTCTCACTTTTCTATGTTAATGTTGATTTAGAAATATGCTTTGCCTGTCCAGTAATCTGTAAGTAACATTTCAATCATGCCTCAGCCTTGGATATCAGTAGTTTCTAAGTGGGTTTGATTACATGGAGCACTTAACACCTGATGAAAAGTACATTGTTTTGAGGTACCCGTTTTGACTCCACAGCACCACCTGTAGAACCAATAGCCAAAGGTCTGAATATTTGTAATTGTTTGAAAACAAGACTTTAATGTCATGATATTCTTACGATCACCTGACTAAGTATTGGGTTCCTCATAGATATTCCATTTGACACAGCTTATTATGTTGGGAATTTGTAACACCGGCACCAGAAAAAGATTGTGTCACCGCAAAGAGTTCAAGTCTTATAATTGTCACAGAAATGCAACTTAATGTTTTGAAATGAGTTCCCCAAACCGAACCCTCTGCGATTTAGTACATAACTGTATATTTAAAATGTTTGCTCATTCTGACTGTGGCTATCATGGCGTAAATTAACAATTTTCTCAAGTACTATGTCAAGTGCGGTAGTACCAATGTGGCAAACGAGGTAAACAAACCGCAGAGACATTTTCTCAGTTTAGGTATTGGATTTTATGAGGTTATAAAAACGAAGCCTGTGTCAGTAAATTGTAATGGATTGCAATCTGTAGTGCTAGCAGCAGGCAACGGAATAGCACGTTTTTTTTATTCCGAGTTAACACTGATACACCACATTTGTATAAGTTACCAATTGCACGCATTATAGTAGTAGTATATAGTTATGGATTCATGAATATCCATATATGGACAGGGAATTGTAAAGACGAGATCCCCAACTTCACTCAAATACACATTCACAAATCAGCTTCGTGGACGATTTCATGTTTGAGTAATGCACATTTCATTTTTATTTTAATTACAGCATTGTAGTGAGCTTTCATTTATAGAATAGTTGATACTTTTTTGCATTACAACTTGTTGAGCCGTATTACTCTTGTTCGGATTCTACTATCTTGGTAATGGTATAGTTTTTTTTTCTCCATAAATCCGGTTGTTACTGGTTTCATCCAGTCTCATGAGCATGCGCAGTTGGTGTAAACAGGAAGAAGCTGCGAAAACCAGTGCAAAGATACCAGAACTGTAAGACGAGTAGATATTCACCGGTGTACAAAATATAATTTATTGATCGTATATGTATTATTTTTGTGAACGTCTATGTCAACAAGTACAAAATGCAATACTTTGTAAAATGATTCTGAATTAAGTAGTATATCACAGCGTAAGACGAAGTGATAGACAGCTTTGCATGCAAACGTTATAGCTAGTAATTTTTCTCGGTAAGCTGCAACAACAGGCACGCTAGCTACATAGTAACGTTAACTGTCGTTTGCTACGTGAAGATTATTTTTGGTCAGATTAATTTGCAACTGAAGCTGGTACCTGTCTTTACTAGAATATATTACCTATTTTTGATATCAAGAAACGTAAACCATTACAGTGAACTACTGACAGTGGCATTGCTGTACTTGTTATCAAGCTAGTTAACAGACTTGCTATTCAAACAAAACGTTTTTTTTCTGTCAACCGGGCCTGTTGCTAGTAAAGCTTACAGAAATGGTTCAGAAAGACAATACGGTGGGGGCGACGTCTCGAGTGGAGGTTGAGGCAAACTCAGGGCCGTCTGAGATTAGTTCTGAGGGCCCTGGCCCAGCGGAAGAGCCGGGAAACATCGTTGTGGAGGTGTCGGCTCGCAGGAAATTCATCAGTGGAGTGGTGGAGGGTAAGTATTTCTCTAGTGAAACTGTAATTTAAATGAATTCACTAGCTACGTTGGTTTGCTGGCTTATCACTTTAGTTAAGGATTGTTTCATGTGTTTGATGCATACTGGATTGGCAGACCAAGGTTGCCAGACAAATAGAAAGTGGCAGACTAATTTCAATTGGAATATAAATATAATAATTGCTTTGATATACACCAATCAGGCATAACATTATGACTACTGACAGGTGAAGTGAATAACACTGATAATCTCGTTATCATGGCACCTATCAGTGGGTGGGATATTTTAGGCAGCAAGTGAACATTCTGTCCTCAAAGTTGGTGCGTTAGAAGCTGGAAAATGGGCAAGTGTAAGTATCTGAGCAACTTCGACAAGGGCCAGATTGTGATGGCTAGACGACTGGGTCAGAGCATCTCCAAATGATGCTCAGTCAGTATCTATCAAAATTGGCCCAAGGAAGGAAAAGCGGTGAACCAGCAACAGGGTCTTGGGCGGCCATTGATGCATGTGGAGAGTGAAGGCTGGCCCATGTGGTCCGATCTAACAGACGAGCTACTACAGCTCAAATTGCTGAAAAAGTTAATGCTGGTACTGATAGAACGGTGTCGAGCAGTGTACACCCAGACCAGTCAGGGTGCCCATGCTGACCCCTGTCCACTGCTGAAAGCATCTACATTTGGCATGTGAGCATCAAAGCTGGACCACGGAGCAATAGAGAAAGATGGCCTGGTCGGTCTGATGAATCACAGTGACATTTACATAATGGCTGGGTGTGTGTGCACATCGCATACCTGGAGAACAGATGGCACCAGTATGCACTATGGGAAAGAGGCAAGCCGGTGGAGGCAGTGTGATGCTTTGGGCAATGTTCTGCTAGGAAACCGTAGGTCCTGCCATTAATGTGGATGTTCCTTACACATACCACCTACCTAAGCATTGTTGCAGATCATGTGAACTCTTTCATGGCAACCATATTCTTGATTTATTATTGCAACATGATGTGAATGCACAATCTGACTATTACACTATTTGTTGTTGTAGGTAACCAAGGATCAACTTTAAAAAAAAAATGCCACTAGCCCAGTGTGCCACTGGGTTTGAAACCTCCTGGCCCCCAAAAATGTTTACTGCGGCTCCTTCCATAAGTTGTAATTTATCACTGTTACAACATATAATCAAATACTTTTGTTACTCAACATGTTTATTCGTTTATGAAGTGCATTCTGGTATGAATAAAACAAGCAATATTTTTATATTTCTTTCATCACATCTCTATAAAAATGTATCAACATATAAGTGAACAAATTGTTTCTCTATTAAACAAAACACTAACACTTTCAACCCCGGGGAACATGGCGAACGGCTGGTCCATCGTAGTTACTATTTCGGATTGCAAGCTACCTCCTTGGCAGTCATGAAGACCAGTTGCTTGTTGCTGTTGGCATGGCTGGTCAGGGACTGTTTGCGAAAGTTATCAGTGGCGTTGTAAAAAGACCCACATTTGTCCGCCCTTGCCAGAAAATGTACGACCGATGGCCAACAGCACACGTGCAAGAGCTGCATGGTAGTTATTTGTGCATCTGCCAGATTATGAAAGAACTGGAGGATGTCAAGTGTATAATGCGATATTATTTTTTAAAATCTTTTTTTTTTTGCCATGGCCTGATTGGGATGGTGATTTGCTAGTTTTATTAGTCTGACTTGACTTTACTGGCCCACTGCCATCGGGCCATGGTTATTGTCGAGCCCTGCTAACCTTACTGTATAGGCTTTACTTTGCAGGCAGCGTTAAAGTAACACATTATTTGGCGATTTTTCTCTCGGTTCTTCATTAGGTTGATCATGACTAGTGGATGTCCCCCCCCCCCCTTGTGTCATGTTATGACATTTGCCTGTTTGTCAAAATGAAGGTATGAAAACATACTCTTTGTAGGATCCCTTCATGGAGTAAAACATCTCTTTTCCTACTGAAATATTTAAAACACCTGTTACAGTCTATTACCATTTTATTAGGTACATTGCACAATACTTTTTTTAAAATCTTGCCCACACACAATGAATAACATGGCTTGTGACATAAATTGATTGTTAAATTGAAGGCCTTGTCTAAACAATGTATCTAAGTGACTTAATGACTTAGATTGATGTTGATACAGGATGCACTGGTTCCTGTATCTCAGGAGGTCTTTTGACCAAAACGTTCCATAAAAGTTGATTCACTTGCAAGCAGAGTCAGTCAGCGTACGAGAGATTTTTTTTCTTCTAGTTTATCCTTTGTAGCATGGATATGTCAAGAGGGGTAATGCACCATGTGATAAAGCACATATCATCTATGACAGTGAGTTTAGATGTACTGCCTTCTTTAAAGACCTATCAAAGGCCTTTGACAGAGTAAATCAGTGTTACTCATTGCACGGCCCACAAGTCCTTAATTTTCTTTTTTCTATTCGTTGTATATAATAAAAAGACAATTTCAATTGAATTGTTCCCTGGCTGGCAGATGACACATCAGTTTTCTACTAGCTACATTTGCAGTCTGGTCGACATGGATCGATTTATTGTAAAAAAGTCACTTAAATCTATTTACAATGATAATGAGGGGGAGAAGCTGGAGAAAAGCATGGCAGGTATGAATGAACAACACTGGGGAACTAGGAAAATCAGGAAGATGGTGATGAGGAAATGCCGCTAGCTAACGTGGCTCCTGTGGCTAAGAAGTATACGGTCAATTCAAGAAAACACAGAAAGTAAAATAAAAACTATTTTGGACAAGTATTTTTTTTTTGTTCTGTATGACGAGACAAGCTCACTTTGTCTTATTGCCAGAAGGCAATCAGTTGTTTTAAACAATATGATGGACAGATCTAGCACTGTTCCAGAGAAAACGACAGAGGCAACATATGAGATCAATCAATCAATCAATCAATCAATCAAATTTATTTTATAAAGCCCTTTTTACATCAGCAGTTGTCGCAAAGTGCTTTCACAAAACACCCGACCTTAAAACCCCAAGGAGCAAACAACAGTAGTGTTGAACTTCAGTGGCTAGGAAAAACTCCCTATGAGAGCCGAAATATAGGAAGAAACCTAGACAGGAACCAGGC
>JACXGJ010001001.1:0-97243 GCA_016801105.1 Esox niger | reverse complement strand
CTCAACAGTGAATATAGTCTCACTTGATGGCAGTTTGGCTCAACAGTGAATATAGTCTCACTTTATGGCAACATGTCTCAACAGTGAATATAGTCTCACCTTATGGCAGCGTGTCTCAACAGTGAATATAGTCTCACTTTATGGCAACATGTCTCAACAGTGAATATAGTCTCACCTTATAACAGCATGGTTCAACAGTGAATATAGTCTCACCTTATGGCAGCGTGGCTCAACAGTGAATATAGTCTCACCTTATGGCAGCGAGGCTCAACAGTGAATATAGTCTCACCTTATGGCAGCATGGCTCAACAGTGAATATAGTCTCACCTTATGGCAGCGCGTCTCAACAGTGAATATAGTCTCACCTTATGGCAGCATGGCTCAACAGTGAATATAGTCTCACCTTATGGCAGCGCGTCTCAACAGTGAATATAGTCTCACCTTATGGCAGCATGGCTCAACAGTGAATATAGTCTCACCTTATGGCAGATTGGCTCAACAGTGAATATAGTCTCACCTTATGGGAGTAGCGTGGGTCGACGATTCGGGCAAGGCCAAAGTCTCCGATCTTGAGCAGTAGCTGGTCCGTGTTGAGAAAAACGTTTGCCGGTTTGAGGTCACGGTGCAGCACGTTGGCTGAGTGGATGAACTTTAGGCCTCGTAGGAGCTGGTAGAAGAGTAAGGTTGCGTGGCCACCTGGAAGAGGCCCCTGCTCCAGCAGGCGGGCCAGGTCCGTCTCCATGCACTCCTGGATGATGTACAGGGCGCTCAGCTGGGCTGGATCGCGGGGCAACGGGCAGCCATAGGGGCCCAGCACCTCGTGCACGCGCACCACATTCTCGTGCTGCAGGCGGCGCGTGATCTTGACCTCGCGCAGGGCATGCTTCACGGTGACCGCGTCGCGCATCGACAGCTTCTTCACGGCCACCCGCCGTCCGCTGCGCCGGTCCACAGCGGACAGGACCAGACCAGTGGCCCCGCTGCCCAGGGGCTGGGGGTCCGTGAAGTGGCCCCCAAGGTCAAAGCCGTGGAGAAACAGCGGGGAGTCCTGATTGGCCATGGCAGACCTCCACCAGTTTTCTGGAAAAGCCGGGAAATCAGAAAGGCTCATACATGATTTCGGAATATATCATATCTTGTTCCGCAGCAGGCGAGCTTGTTCCATCTAACTCAGATAGGGGATATGTTGGATCGGGTGACACGGGACAACTCTACACCCGGGTGTAGGTTGAGCGTAGCCATGGCAGCACCCCGCTGCATACACCCCCTACAGACTGTTGCACGGCATGGCTGAAGCGGAGGATCGGATCTGCTCTCTGATCCTGGAGGAACAGACCCAGCAAAACCCCAGCCAGGGAAATAAGTCAAGTGTCACGTTTGCAGATATTCTGGAGGGTCCCTCTTCTCCCATAGCAGTCGTTCGCCCGCGTAACTCTCCTGCTGGTCTGCGCGGCCAGGTTTCCCACTCAGTCGTGGGCTGGTGGCATTAGGTTAATGGGTGTCCACGTAATCCCTCAGTAATCTAGCAGCGGGTCGCCCCGGAGTCTGTGGAGCTGTGGCTCGGCCCGGCCTTCCTCTGGACTCTGGACCACATCACACACCTGCTGCTTTTAGTGACAGAAGAGGAAGATAAAGCAGGTTACACGCGGACTGCAAAGATAGTGCTCCAAATCATTGCATGTGTTCGTATATTTTATGATGTGCCACGGGCACGATAATGCACAAATGCCATGGGCACGATAATGCACAAAAGCCATGGGCACGATAATGCACAAATGTCACGGGCACGATAATGCACAAATGCCACCGACACGATAATGCACAATTACCATTATAGTGTAGACAAATATTTTGTGTCATTGTATCACACTACCTGTGGATCTAATGTAATACCTGGAAGGAACAGGTATAGAATAAATTGCAACAAATCTAAACACACCACAAAGCATATTTTAATATAAATATTTTGTAGAATTCAAATAACTTATAACCTAATATAACTTAATAACCTGATATTATATGATGTAATTATACTAGAAATATAAGTTAAACTTGGTAACAATCCGGACATTATATAATGTGATTATCTGGTTATGGCGCCATTTAGAGTTTTAGAACAATTTATAATCTGCTTAGACACATATTAACATTTCATTGTAGTCAATAGCAAGTCATGACTCCGCAAAATGTGACAACCAGTCATCTACGTATCGACAAGAATATACTGAGTGAAAATACGACCACTAGTAAAAACGGGTGAATTACCCCTTTAACTATACTCCTTCACAACCTGACAAATGCGCTCAGAACATATCACGTCGTTTTAAATCTGAGTGTCATTCTTTACTACACACTATGGCTTTTTTGGGTTGTACAAAATACATTTCCAATGCTATGTTGCTGACGTTATGTTTCTATGGAGAATAGGCTTGACAAAAGATCTGATCTGTAGATCTAACTTTATAAATAATGCATTGGTCTGAAACTGGATATGGAGTCTGCTATGCAATCTGTGCGTTATTGTCAATTTCTGGCGTTACGTAACATGTATAAAGCCTATCATAAGGCAGTTGATTAGTAGTATGATTTTCCGTTTTATAGGCTAGACGCATATCTAAAAGTAGCTAATCTGTCGTTACTGTAATTACTCAAAATTGAAAAATCATGTCATATTTAGCTGCCATGTTATTCCAGTGTTCTCATTTTACTATGGAGGTCTATTTAAACATTTTTCCCACTGATATAGCTTAAAGGTTGGCATCTGCACAATGTAACCGGCTGCATTCGCCTTTGTGTGTGATGGAGGAGATATAGTAGCTCCCGAATCGCAGCAGAAACATTCAAAACCCCTAAATATAAAAAAGGAAGAAATACAGTAAAAACCAAAGGTAACCTAATACCCACGTTTACTAATGCCGCGAGTACCTGGCCTTTATTTGGCAGGCGAGTGTAGCGTTATCTTGACATCGGCCCATCCATTGAGAAAACTACAAAGGCACAGTATCAAAACACAGCAAGAGCACTCACCATAACAACCTACAGTATGCGGCTGTGAGCATCGCAGCCTGGTCCCAATAGATACAGCAGCGATGTGTGTTTTCAGCAGTCTGTTAACTGTCAAAAAGAAAGTAAAACATCACAATTGTTGCCTTTTTTGTCACGGAATCGGATAGCGAAACTGTACCCGTCGTGCCGAGATTGTGATTAGGGTAAGACTCCGCTGCTCGCACGGAGAATATATCTGGGCCGGAGCAATAGGCTACCGCATTTTCCGATCTGTTCCAGTATAGGCTAGTGTTATCTATGCACAGCCAGTAAGCACACAGACTGGTGAACGCTGCACCATTAATGATTGAGTGTTGCTCTGCGCTTTTTCTTTTGGTATCCTAGTTACCTTAAGGAGCGTTCGTTGTAACCTTTTCCAAAAACCAAACACCTGTGTGAAGCAAACTACAATGGGAATTTGCCACAAACGTGGAATTCACGTGTACAATAAAAATCCCTGACTTTAAATAGTGTGGAAATAGGGAATGTATGGAAATAGTGAAATCTTGCGATGTTTTAACTAGACAATGTTAGAGAAAGTTTGAAATCTTTATATAAATTCACCAACATACCAAATGTTTGGTTATAAAAACCATGCAGCCTAAACCCACCCATGGAATGGTCTATCTCACTCAGTGACACTCAAAGAAAATATTTAAGACAGTTAACTATTCGTGTCACTGCTCATTACTAAATAGTTCATAGGAAATAACCTTGCAGTCTACTGTACATAATAATAATATATTGTATTGTATCCCTTATTTTACCAGTAAAGTGTGACTGATAACATTTTCTCATTGCAAAATTGCAAAATTGCAAAATTACAATTAAAGCACTCAATTGTTGTCCTATACTAGTACCTGAAGTAATAGGCCTCTGTCAAATGGTCAAGATACCGATGAAGCAGGTTGAGTCACCTGGCTGAATAAAACAGGGTGCGAGGCCAACCGTTATAGGCAGTCCAATGATTTCTCTGTTTTGAGGGAATCCAGACGGACCTGTCACCTGCTCCTGAACTGTGTAGCACAAGCAACAGGAGAACAAGATCAAGTGGCACTCATTTCATTTAACGCCAGTCTGACTTAACAAAGGCAATCTCAATAGGCGGTCCGGGTATGTCAGAACATCAAAGGGAGAGTGGGAGTTTGGTCCTTCCTCTGTTCTCTATTGCTTCTCCTCAAGCTGGAGAGGAGGTGGTTGACATCACAGATTCCCATGAGACAAACGTGTTCAGTGCCTTTAGGCCTACACTGTCTGCAGTTTGGTCTCAAAAACTATTTTCTTTCCTACCATTAGTTTGTGTGGTGAACTGTACTGATGTCATTCTGTTATTGGGCATGCTGTTTACCTGAAAGAAGTCCTGACATTTGTCCATCACTTGTATTTCCCAGAAATGACAGTTGGGAGACATGGACTAGATGGGTGATGATTCAATACAAAACCCAACAGAAAGAGCCAAACCTTTCGACTGATTGAGAACAAGATTGATTTGATGGCAAAACATGATGATTAAAGTCTATAGCAATGGAATTGTAATAGGATATTACATCAAAACGTATTTTGTCAAGGGATTTTACCGGATGCGTTTTTTTGTCACAGCTAACATTGAGTTGTGTAAAAGTTGCAACTGGCTCATCGGCGTTCAATTAATCTAGTTTGTTAATTTACAATTTAAATGATCCTGGCAAGCTAAGCACCACGCACTATCAACTGGCCTTACCTGGGAATCGAGTCCACAACCCTGGCAAGCTAAGCACCACGCACTACCAACTGGCCTTACCTGGGAATCGAGCCCACAACCCTGGCAAGCTAAGCACAACGCACTACCAACTGGCCTTACCTGGGAATCGAGCCCACAACCCTGGCAAGTTAAGCACCACGCACTACCAACTGGCCTTACCTGGGAATCGAGCCCACAACCCTGGCAAGTTAAGCACCACGCACTACCAACTGGCCTTACCTGGGAATCGAAATTATATAGAGTAACAGTCAAAAGTTTGGACACACCTACTGATTCACTTGAAGGGTGACTGGTACAGTACGTATTTCTTATGGGATGTTCTGTCTTAGTTAAAGTCATAAACAAGCCAAATATGAAGACATGTACAGAGGCTGTACAGTGCAATAGAGATATTGGCACCAAAGCAGGATGACTGGGGAGGGGTAATTTCCCATAAGCCAAGTCCTGCTATACGAGCTGTGAAAATAGTATTTTACACTCTTCCCAACTGTATTCTGTGTCACAGAGTAGGCTGAAATCACAATATACAGTCCATAGGCTTTACAGTGCAATTCAACGTGAATTCAACAGAATTCCAGCCTTGTTCACCATCATGTAGTCCATAATGTCAAAAATGGGAACATATTTGGGTAACCTCTGATAAATAACTTTTATTTTGAAGGCCAAATGCAAATGTCAATTGTCTTTAGTCACCTCTGGAGGTAACCTGGGACAATTCTCAGGTTACCGCCTGATACATATAATATATCATAATAATAGAATTCTCAGATATTCCCTGCAGCTAGTGAGGTGTTGTTCTGTGTTCACTAGAGCGGAGTGAGCAGTGACATAGAAGGTCTGGTTCTGTAAGTCGTTCCAGCAACGTGCACGGAATGAGAATTTAAATACATTCGCTTTTGTAAGCCATTAAAAACATCACACAGTGGCACCGAAACAATTATATCATCACAGCCAACAGCTCTTGTTCGACGGAGAGGACCGTGTTAGTTACCAGTGAAACACCAATGTCAATGAATCTCAAGCCTTATTTGAATCATTTATTTATGCCAGGAAAGAACACTGGCTCAGAATGTAACTGTTTAATCTGCATTGTCTCAGAGGACCCTGTGAACCCAGATTAACAGTGGGGAGGGGAAGAGATCTCACAGAGGGAACTGCGATTACCACGGCGACGAGGCCATCCTAAGGGGGGAGGGGAGTGCAGAGAGCCAGCTGTCAAAGAGCTCTAATTAACTATTTGTTTAATGGGGCTTATAAATGTTGAGCCTGATTGGCTAAAACGATACAGGACAGGAATACTAGGGCAACATGTACTAGACTATTTAACACATGAAAGAGTGTATGCGTGACAGGAAATGTGTTTCTGCGCGTAACCCACTCTCCCTGAGGCACGCTGAGCGAGCACAAAGGAATCAGGCATTATTGATGACCACCTGAAATAGTGTCCCCAGAAATTGAGCGAAAGTGAATGTCATAAAAACCATTCACTTTCAAATATGGAATTTCTTGGCCAGCTGAGGGCTGATAGTGATTCTATACAAAGGCAATGCACTTCTTAACAACATACTACATATCCAGCTCTGGTTTTCAAAATGATTTTGTTCATTGCAGAAGACCCAGACTGAATCTTAAAGTGAAACGTTATCTTTCCCAGAGCAGGTTCCTCTCCCTAAATAGTATCAATTATTATTCTCTCTGGAGAGTAGATGAGGACCAAGCTCGGGGGGCATGGCCAAATATATCACTGGCTGCCATGGACTCTTTAGTGACTAGAGTCAGAACATCCGTTTAACATCCCGTCCAAAAGACAACACCCTACACCAAGCAATATCCCTCTTCACTGCCCTGGGACATTTGTTTTTGAAATTCAAACCAGGATGGAAGAGTACCTCATTCTAGCTCTCCAGAACAAACTCATGGAGAAACTGATACTAAATATTCTACGTTAATATGTTTAAAAAGGTATCTTTAGAAGGTTTACCGACCAGCGTGATCTTGCAGACTGTCATGATTGAGTCTGTACACAGATGGCACATCGGTTTAACAGTCTGGTAATTCATGGCTAGCAGCAGTGCGTGCTAAACATTGTTTAATGGCAATGGACACAGCCTGTGGGCTTAAAGATTGAGCCATGGAAATATGTAGCCTTTACTCTGAATGCAGTTCCTGCTTATTTGTGAATATTGATTTTAAATGTACATAGCTCTGTAATGCTGGACTTCAGTGGCAGTCTGTCTATCTCGGACTGTCTGTCCTTCTTGTTTGTCTGTCTGTCTGTCTGCGTCTCCTCTAATTTAAAAAGATAGCATCAGACAAATAGAGTCAATTGTTGCTATCTCAAGGAAACACAGGGATTGAAAGATTGTCAGCTGTGTCTGTTTCTGTGCTTAAGAACACACATTAAATGAAAGAGCAGGTAGCCATCATTTCAAAGTTCCCTTTGAAAGACCGGTGCGATTCAGCTCACAGCCTCCATTGACCGTGGGAAAGGCTTGGTTATATTCTTCAGATCATTTTAGTATAACATGAAGAACAAGAAGTGGTGAATGACCAATTAGAACCAGAGAAGTCAGAAACACTGTAAGTAACACACGTCATTGATAATGATCCTTGTACCTGTTTAGCAGTGACAACGGTCAGTGAAACAACCTACATTACAGTCTTAGAGGTATTTAGACAAAACCACTGTCTTTCATTGCTACATAATAAAGCTGCACATCTGAAGTGCTGACACTTAGCGACTTTGACCAAACACAGCTGTCTGGACATGGGGAGTTGTCCTAGCTGTTTTCAGCTAGATGACAATATTACACAGACGCTTCCGGCAGAGACTCTGTCCTTGGATCCACTTTGAAAGGCGATGGGTTTGGTTGCTCTGCTGTGCTAGCATCAACATCCCGTGGCTCAGGTTACTGGCGAAAACACTGTGCAGGAGTGGGTGGGAAATAAATAAATTAGGAGAGGGTTGGATGTTTCCCCATTGGAACACCTGACACAGGTCAATGCGTGGAATGTTCTGAACGGGGGGGTGACCAGCAGAAACAGTGAAGGTGAGCTGCATCTGAACAGCACAGAGAGGCGCTTATCTGATTCTGGATGGGTTTATTGAGGTGTCAGTTAATAGTTAGAAATGAACACAGGTGAACCTGCTTCTACATCAGGCGTGCTACTTTGAGATGCTTGATGAAAAAAATATTACCAAGTAAATGAGTAAATAGTCTTCGCATACCGCATGCTCAAATTCCTAAAGATGCATCCCTGTGATAACAACTGATTCATATAATTTGCAAACTGGGAAAATGTGCACAAGTGGCTGACATAGCACATATAGAACAGGCTTGTTTTGTCTCAGGAGAACAGCTTTCAGAACATCTATCTGACATTGTTTCAATAACTACAATGTATTTTTTTTAAATGTAATGTATCAGAATATTATAACTCACACTGATCATATAGATTGAGTTACAAGCACAGGAGGAAAGAATGATGACAATGTTATCTAGTCGTCTTCATTCCGAAGCAGGAAAACTGTTCTTACTGAAATAAGAGGACTAATGGCGATGGGTACCGGCGTAGTGAACGTGTGTGTTTGCATGTTTCAAAATCCCTTATAGAGAAATATCTTCCCACCTGTTCATTGACACTTTGGTGTACTCTGCTGGTTGATCCTATTACTACAAGTGTATGGACTTGGAATTATTGCCTATAGGACTGGGACAGGAGGTCACACCTAGAATTAACACACCAACAGGTACTGAGGTTTTCTCAATGCGCACATAGCAGCCCATTTGTCTTCCTCCAGTCTCTTATTTTTAACCATATAATTCTAATTTGGTCTCTAGACTCTACATTTGATTAATAGGAATAATCCATCAACTGATATCTCTGCTACTTCACTGCATGAGTTCTAATATTGGGGTTAATCCTGGTTACTATAAACAATTATGGCACTGACAACTTATTTCTGCATGCTAATAGTTTTGTGTTGTTTTTGGCTTGAATTGGTGTGGCATCAATGACATACTTAACCATACATACATCAGGATCAGTTTAATACTAAACATATTTAAAGTCCTTCATTTCAAAAAGTTACCTTTGTGCTTTGCTGAAGTTACTTATGGTCAGCTCATTGGTGTGTAATATACTGCATAAATCAATAAAAATAAAGTAGGCGATTGAAATAACTTCATACTTAAGTATTATATATATATCCTTATTATTGCCTTTAATGGACCTAGACCATTTTCTTCAGCATGAACCTATAACATGGAGAGGGGTCAAAATATACAGGTGCTGGTCATATAATTAGAATATCATCAAAAGTTGATTTATTTCAGTAATTCTATTCAAAAAGTGAAACTTGTATAATGTATAAAGTCATTCCACACATATATTTCAAGTGTTCTAATGACCAGCACCTGTATATAAACTAATCACACTCCTTACAGTTCATCACAAAGTCCAAGACACATTTACTGAATGTATTTATAAATCACAAAATTCACTGTGTATCAACCAAACCCCAGACCTCTTGCATGAAACAAAATATCATATTCAAAACTATATTCTGTTAACTCTGAATGACAATTCCACCATGTTGTGAGAAAGCAAAAACACTGAAAATATAATGAAAATGTTTAAATAAATCAATAACCCCAGGGTCACATTGGAAATGTACTAAAAATAGACCAATAAGAGAAATGGGGAAAGGGCTTTCTGGCACAGGCAAAGCATTAGTCACAAAAACATGAATTTGTTCTGGCTCGGCTTCCTGTCTCTCGACCTGGGTCAGGCCAGAGATTTATCTACAGCCTGTTGTCTGTCTCTATACCTTGAAAATATAGCTTTCTTGAATTATTCCTTGCTAGAATGATGAGCCATAGAAGGTTGTTGTTAACAATTTCTTGAGTTGCTAGTTCTACAAGTTGCGAGTTCTACAACTTCTAGTAATTTGCCGTTTGCAGCACTTATCGTCTGGGAAGGCTCATCTGATGAAGTACCACACACACCACACGCCACACAACACCACACAAATGAAAACGAATAAATGTAATGTAAACAGCATCAAGTGAGTCTTTGTAGTTAGCTTTTAATACTTTACAAATAAAATATACACAACCAGGTCTGACTGTCTACTGTAACAAATAGGATTGCATTGAATTACACAAGATCTACAATGGAATAGAAAACCGCTTTTGGCATGGACACTCAAAACAATACAAATTCTAAGCATTGATATCTGAAAGGACCTCGGCAGGCCTTTCATAACCGGCCATGTTCACTGCATCTTACAACATAGTGTTCATACAACTGAGAGCCTACTGCCTGCCGTGTTGGAGCCACAGAGGGGAAAAGAAACACTCTGGGACTGTCTTTTAACTTCAACCCGTCTTCTAGTTGGACTGTCAGTCATAGTGCAGCCCTCACTCACTCAGGGTCTCTGCCAAGCAACGGGGGTCTTACAGCGAAAACCGACTACCAATCGAACAGTTCGCATGAACACAGCAGCATCTTTTAACTGCCTTGATGAATCCCATAAAACAAGCCAACGTTTCATGTAGCACACGCTCAAACTCATCCTCACCCTCCGTGCATTGACACAGTCCAAAAAAAGTGAGAGGTTAAGGCATAGACATTTCAGGAATTTTACTGGTTTCCCCTTTAAATCTTTTTGACAGTATCAAAATACCACTGCAATCCTTAAAGGGGAAATTTGGGTTTGGCACATTCTTTTTCTGACTGGTAAACGAATGATATACAGACAGTGTTTCTTGAAGAACTTACAAATGCCTCTGGAGCATAGTGCAACAGTCTTACCTAACTGCCGCCCAACATCAGGTTCTCCTCCACTGTTTGTAAACACAGTATGGAAGTCATCACAAACAGTCACTGTGTTAAAACTATAATTGTGACCTCATGCAGGCTCAGTCCTTGCATACATAACTGTGCCTATGAATTTGAGAGTGGTTTCATTTCTCCAACCTCAGAGGCCAAAAGGTGTTTGAGTATTGTTGATTTAATACCAGATTTACCCTTTGAAGGGAATTAATGCCATGTACTGATAATTGCAGGTATGCTTTATGTTTATAGTAAGTTCAGTTGCAAATTATAAATCCGTTAACCTTAAACCATTGTGGTTTCCCATTGCTTTAAATGTTGCCAGGTGGTTTGGTGTGACGACATCAGCCCAGTAAAGCTATATGAAAACTGTAAAGACAATGTTCCTCAAAGGTTGATAAAATAGTGGTGTGTGGAACAGTCCTAAGGCTGTGACAGGTTTTCCCAAACTAAGGGTCACGACCCCATGTGGGGTACACCTCAGCAAACTGCTGGTAGCCACTAGATGCGGTTGTCATAAACAGAAAAGTTCCTGTTTTTTTCCTTCCTACAAACATGGATCTATCCTAAAAAATATATTGTCAGGGTACCCCTGCTATAACCTCACAGTGCCGAAAACAAGCCAAGAGAGGGGTCAAGGGTCAGGAGCCAGCTTTACAAGAAAAGCATTTGAAGCACCCTTCAAGCCAGCGGGACCAAGTAGTATCAGGCGTATAGGGGCTGGTAGCCAGGTCTACTGGCACTTTTACAGGTGATCACGCACACGCTCAGCATCCCGAAAAACTGAAAGAGAAAGACAAAGAAATTCAATTAAATTAAATAGAGATAACAGTAAATAGCACCACAGTTTGAAAAAGGTTCTTGGATCTCAGAACATTCCAGCTATTCTTGGTATGATCCAAGGTTAGCATATGTCTATGACCAAATACTTTAAATATTTCAGCTTATTTGGGGATTGGCCTGAAAACAGTCAAAACCTTCAGGTTTACCACTAGTACAAGACAGAGTGGAACAGCAATATAAACATTAAACAGTCAAAAGGACAGAGTGATGCATTACCTTGATGATGGCAAAGCCAAGGATTACCAACATGGCATAACTCATCACATCCTGGAGGAGCTGTTCCAGTTTTACCTCACAACCCTGGACACAAGCACAAACACACATCAAATAGAGACAACTCCATGAAATTACTGTTATTACCAGCAGGATTAAAACCACTTCCCGGTGATTCAGAACACAGAAGCACTAGCGCTAGTAAAAACCCTCTGGAGAGCACACACACTGCCATGCATTTAAACTGTCCCTCACCGGCTGACTACACATTTTAGAAAATATTTTTAAATGACGTTAGATATGCTTTTAGGGTAGGTGGTTGGAAGTTTGCTCTGACACACCCCTTTTACATGTACCAATGTCAGAGCCAAGACTTTTGGTCAGGCGACTTTCAGTCTCTATGGTCCTGGCATTTAGAACAGCCTGTTGAAGAGCTGAGGGATTCAATAACATTGTAACGTTTTAAGATCTTAAACTTTATATCCATGGTTTTTGTAATGTTATTCTATTAATTTTTTTATCTTGTATAAACATATATATCCTGTTTGTATTATCTTTTTGCTGCCCCTGCTTTAATAGATTTATTTTCTCTGAAGGTGCACTAGGATTTTTTGCAGTGAAAACAATTACAGCATTTTGTAATTACAGGAGGAACTGACAGTTTGTCATCTCTAGCTGTCGTTATAGTTTCTTGCAATAAGCATAGGTACGCTCCCTATGGTGTACTTATACTATATACACATCATCCAAGTAAAATGCGTGTTCACAAGACAAGCAAAGTTGGAAGGCCCGCCTCGCCAAAGGCGATTGGCTGGAACAGGAATGGGCTGGAAAGTAGCAGCACTGAGCTGTCTGTGTTGCTAAATCACTCTTAGGGACTCATTAGCTTGCATAACATGTTCATTGGAGACAAAACCTTTTATTTGTGCTGCTAAATGTTAAATCATAATTTGATTGTCAAGTGTTTTGAAAACACTGGAAATGCATATTAGACATACAATATATAAAATGTTTTTTTTTTTTAAATAGAAGGTCAGTTACACAGCGTCCTCCAGGAGGGTTGAAATAAGGATTTGAGGGAGGTTAACTGACCCTAAATCATTCAGTAGTGCTCAGAACCTCTCTCCGCTTCACAGTCTGCCCCTGATTTTCACTTAAAAAAAAGAAACATTCACCTCCCTAGAGGAGGTATAAGAAAGGAGAAGCCAATTGGCTAGCAATAAAATGCACAGAACCGGGTCCTACCGGAATATTGAGCAGGTTTGGCTGGTCCAGTTTGCCTGTGCACTGGGTGGTGTTCTCCTTACAACAAGAAAGTGGCACAGAGTTGTTGGACTTGTTGAACCAGGGGGTGCTGGTCCAGTTCAAATAGGTCTGCACTCCACAGCACTGCAACTGTATGGGGAGAAAATAAAAACAATGTCTGTTTCCTGAGCAGTCAGGTTGTCATGCTATTCACTGGTTCTAAACCCGCCCCAAGCTGACACAAGCCCCTCTCCTGTATCAGGCCATTTTGGTTCCAGCCAGTATGTATGCCAAAACCAGAGTGGTTATAGGCATTGATTAATTTCTTCAACACAGACACTGAGAGTGGCAAATGTGACCTGTTTAGAGGACCCGATTCTCAATCCGATTAGGATTTAATCCGATCCTGCTTTGTCAACAACGGGCATTTTAAAGGCGATGTGCCCTGTGCTCATTGAGACCACATTCTGGGTGAAGGCTGTATGTGGCCTGACATTTCCTTAAAAGAACACAATGTCTCACAGTTGCTACTGAAATCCCAACCTGACTGTCTCAAACCAAGCCCCAGCTTGCTCAGAAATGGCACGCTACTGAAAATATGCTAACTTCAATTTAAATAAAAGAAGAGAAACACTAACCTGAGACTGCAGGTAATCCACAGCCCGCGTTTCTGCGTTATTGCCATCATACTTGTTGAACACGATGCTCATCGACTTCTCCAAGTCACCTCTTATCTGTAACCACAAAGCCCTAGCCATTTAAGAATTCCACCAGTATTGGACACACCATAATTAAAGGATAGAACGTGATCAGCATATAAAAGACTCGTAAAGCATGGCATAAATGTTTCCAAATGTAGCCTTCTCTCACCCTGCCTTGGTAGATGAACCCAAACACTAGTGCCGCGACCTCTGCTGCAAAGATGGCCAAGATGATCATCAGGAACTGGAATGGGGGGAAACCAGGCCATTAACCTCACAGGGAACATGAAGAAGTGGCGCAGTAGGAAAGGGCATTTTCTTCCATTCACACTTGGCTCTTTTTGACAGAGTCCAATGGGATTTGGACAAAACGAATGCACTACATTAGGTGTGAGGGCGGTACTGAAGACAAACTTGTGTATATGAAGCTTCCAGGCGCCCACCACTAACACCATCTCGTGTCGGAGGCCGGTGAGCAGGGGCGTCGACTTGCAAACGCTGATTTAGTTGGGGAAGTGTCCCCCGCTAATGGTGAAGGTCAGGATTTGGGCAAGCTGCTCCTGAAATCGGTAACAAGTAGAACCGGTGTTGTACTTACACAGCTCAGGCCCATGGTGGACTCTCTGAGAGTGGCGCAGCAGCCGACTGTCCCAAAGAGGAACATCACTATTCCCACAGCAATGATGATGGCCGCAGGGATGAGCGTGTACTTGTCCTCTAGGAACGTGCCGAAGCTGTTGTAGCTCTGGATTATATAGGAGCCGACGTAGACAAGGGCGCCACCTGCAGCCTGGAGTAAAAAAGAAAACATGAGTAGAGCACTTCACACAGCTAATCAAGTCTGTGTTGTTACCTCGAAGACCTTTCTGTTGGTTTTGTAGAAATATCTGTAGTCACAGTTCCTTTTAAAAGTGGTCTGTGACATCTAGAGGGTAATATAGGGTGTATATTTTGTTTTCCTGTAATATATTATACATAAAAAGCTGCATCCACATTAACAAATACCTTTGCCTGTGTACACTCCCTCGGCACAGACAAGGAAGCCAGGGATCAGTGTAAAGCACTGGCTGAGAGCCCACCACACAGCAGAACAGAAGAAACAAGGGGATAAATAGGGTTGAGTCAGCTCTCTGAGACAGACACATTTAATATTCAGTAAATAGTACAGTGTCATGAAACAATTATAGATACAATGTCAGGAAACCACAACCATAATGTGATAGCAAACACTTGTACTTTCTTCTGAGTCTATTCATTCTGTGGGCGAGCTCTTCTCTCGACACTGAACCCTGACAAACCCCATTCATTCGGTTACTCTAGCCGACCCTCCTATCCAGAGTGACTTACAGTAATGACTACGAATAGTTATCATTCATAGAAACAAATCATATCTGTCATCTCAGGATTATTAGATTATGGTGATGTTCTAGATGTACACTTCCGCTTCGGTATTGAAACCTCTGCATTCAGTCTTGCAGCTCTGTGTTTTATTACTGGTGCAAACATTTGGTTTTTCTACCAATCAATGTCTCCTGTATACTTCTATTGCCTCTGACCAGCTGACTGATAGAAGGGTCAGATATCTGTTGGTGTTTGCATATAGGGCTTCATGCAGAAACTTCTTAACCAGCACACCACAGAAATTCCTTGGAAAAATAACGGTTATCAGAGGCACTCACAAGACTTACCAGCACTATAGGTACTGGGGGCCAGCACTGAATTAGGGAAAACTATAGGTACTGGGGGCCAGCACTGAATTAGGGAAAACTAGAGGTACTGGGGGCCAGCACTGAATTAGGGAAAACTATAGGTGCTGGGGGCCAGCACTGAATTAGGGAAAACTATAGGTGCTGGGGGCCAGCACTGAATTAGGGAAAACTATAGGTGCTGGGGGCCAGCACTGAATTAGGGAAAACTATAGGTGCTGGGGGCCAGCACTGAATTAGGGAAAGCTATAGGTACTGGGGGCCAGCACTGAATTAGGGAAAACTAGAGGTACTGGGAGCCAGCACTGAATTAGGGAAAACTGCTTATGACTACCATGCCCCACATTTATCGATTGCCTTGCAAAGTAAACTTAAATTAGATGCATTGGTGCATACAAGACCTTTTCACTGTGAACTGAAATAGCTTTTCTTAACATGTTCCCCCCTTTCATTCTCAGTACATACAGGGCTCAACGGAAATAGTTATGGTCCTCCCTGTATTGATTTCCCTGTATCAATAAAATGTACATGTTTGTCTCCCATGTGAATTGAACACTCTATCCTGGCTTTGTAAACACCATGCTCTAACAAATTAGCTACACAGATAGGCCCCACAGCACACTGGACTTGAGTCTGGGTTCACGGAGATTAGCCAAATTCATACAATTGCAGCTTTGTCCTAGCAACGACAGTGTATGCAACAAATTCCCTGGGGGTAAAGAAGTAACCAATCTCCTGCATAAGCACGAAAACGTAATCATTCCACATTGAACCTGAAAGGCTCTGATTCAACACAACTCTGGTTTTGGATGGATGACAATCTGAACACGTTCAGAATGCCCTCGAAATGTTTTTTCCAGAAAACCACTAAAGTAATACTCAGAAAAGCACAGATGAAATGTTCACCCATAGTGCAATATGGGTTTGCATTGTGTGGGCCTGACAGAACAGTTCTTAAGTATGTGCATTTATGGTAGCATGGTTCCAGCCCGATCAGTTTTCTGGTGCCAATCTGTTAGTATGGAATGTTTTTCCTTTCTAGATATAATCTGGGAGGTACAGAGATAGACTTGTTGCAGAGAGGCAGAAAAATGTTTACCGGTCTGAGCAGTTCAGCCCTTACGCTTATCAAGGTGTTTGGGTATCCTGGCAAGTTAACCCTGAACTTACTATTAAAAAAAACAGCGATTACATTTTTTACTTGGGTGAACCATCCCTTTGGGTTAGTCATGCTTTTAAGCTATGACCACACAAAGAGCAGGGTGCTAGTAGTCAAATGCCTTGATCAGGTGGTGGGTCGTTGCCTAATAACCCTTCAGATGTGAGGCTCTGGAGCACATGAACCAGCTCTCTCACAATCAGGCCTCAGTCACGGGACTCACCACCCCTCCACCCCCCCACCCTGTGAAACGCACACCCACCCACTACAGCTTAATCCTTCCTGGAACTTAGATCTTGTGCCTCAGATATGACAGTGCAAGAAAAAGAAGAAAAAACACACAGTGCATCAGAAAGGAGTGTGTTGTGCGTATTACGATAGAGGAAAGGGGATGATCGTTTTCTTGCTTGTCATGGAGTTTATTTTTTGTAAACGTCCATTTAATATTGGTCATGGTCATTTCCTGTACTGACAGGGGAGACCATTTTGGGGGTTTTTAAATTTCATGTCAATTCAGGCCTTTACCTTAGAAAAAGTATATTTGTGGAATTGTTATATTATAGTGTGTGTATGTATATGTACACATATATCATTTCATTCTTTCAGCACAAAATATATTTTTTACTGATTGTCTTACCAAACTCTTCTAAAGAGTATTAGTGGCTTTAGAAAACTGATACAGAGACTGATGTTTATTTTTTACCTGGTACTCTTCTTATTGAATTAGACATTTAAACTAGAGAGAATTCATTGTGTAGACATGTTATGCCCTTCTAAGATTGTTTAGGAGAAAGACATTTAGGAGTAACAGGTTTCTGTCACAAAGGAGAAACACGTAGTTTGACATAGTGGAAAACTTCTATTAAAAATGTAAATTAGAAGGAGAATTTCCCATTTTCAAAACTCAATGTTAGATGCCACTTACTATGATCAACATATGGGGCAAGAAAAACTATAATACTAATTGTAATAAATATCCATTACAAATGTCGGCCAAGCTTGCTCACCATATAGGGACATAAGAGCGCAAGTAAAAGAAAAAATATTAACACATTTCCATGTTCGGTTTGGGGTTATGTAAGATGACATGGAGAACAAAACCAAAGTTTCGAATCACAAACGCTTTTCAGGATGAGGAACCATCAACTTACAATAAGAATAGTCCTTTAACAGCATCATAGGAGGTCCCCTGAGAAAACCCCTATAAAACATCTCACACTCAACATGTAGCGGAGAAAAACATACATGCTACAATGTTTAGCTCAACAACCAAAGAGTGCCTAATGGATTAAGACAGACGTACCGGGCCCAGAAACTGCCCTGGCATTTCTAACACACTAGCCTGTTCTTTGTCTGACATCCACAGACAGGCCTTTCCCCCTTGGGGCACACTATTAGGCAAGCATTGTTTTATACTATTGTTTTATATTATCAGGCGGACTGAACTAAAGGTGTAGCAGCCCATCCAGAATTTGCCAGTCTGTGTAAATGTACTGGCAGGCCACTCAGGTTTTCAACCAGCCCGGCGGTTTGGTTGTGTGAGGCAAAGAAAGCCTCACATGGGAAGATGGCAATTGGTCCAGAACAGATCAGCACTTGTTGCATTTAGGTGTGGCAGGACGGTGAATGTCAGCCTCCCCTGGCTCAGAGCATCACTCCTAGTGTTAATAAGAGATGTTGACGGTTCAGGTATTTAACACCCAGTTCAGACAATCACTCACAATATATGTAGATAGAGGTAATGTATGATGGTATGCATGACATTTAAGTCCTTTGGCAGGTGCTTATAGAGACTTATAAGAGTGAGTGCACACATCTTTTGCATTGGCCGCTGTGAAATCTGAACCACAAAACAGCACATCTGCCATGCCCTTCCAATAAACAAGATTAAGCAATTGAATAAAGCAGTGCTTTGATTTATTTCTTTAATTAATACATGCAGGTACTCTGTTTTACAGTCCTCTGAAAGATTTATAATTTGGGTGAACATTTAAAATAATGAAATTGTAGCAGTAGATGGCTAATTTGATATAAGCACATTGAAGTTAAGCTCAGGGTAAATTAACTGACTTAAACCTTTTTCTATGATAAATCACCAGGAACATAGGTATTCTATACTGTATACAGGATTTAAAGCCCAACACTCATTACAATGTCGCAATTTAGCCTCATAAACCAGTAGTTTCATGTAACATACATCTGCGCATTGAAGGTGAAAGAGGAAGTTATGTGGGTTTTCTTCCTATCAAACGAGCAATACATAGAAGTCAACCAAGCACTTACCCAAAAGATTAAACTTAGCAGCAAAAGTACTGTTTTTGATGTTATAATTCCGCAATCCATGTTGATATGTTCGTGGGAGCCCTTCAACTGATGAAATGTGATCGCGTTGGTCCCGTTTCGAATAACAACGATATAACCAACCTGCGGTTGAAAGAAACGTTTGAAGACCAGGTAAACTGTCTGCTTTTACAGCTTTGAGTCGCTACTGCATGACTGGTTGCTGACGCACGATCACATGCTAAAGAAGAAAGCAGCCGCACGCTCGAGGAAGGGTCCTAATGCCTACCCATTACGATCGTATAGAGACCATTTGGGAGGTGTATAAATGCGTTTAGGCCTACTTTATCTCGTTTTTATTAAGGGGCCACCCTGGCGCCTTATCCAAATGGCTGTGTGGTAACACAAAGGATTTATACAAAACAAACAAGTTCATAGATATGAATCTTCGATCTGCGGTATTCTTTACACTAATGTAGACATTTTATTCAGGTTGTCACTGCTGTTCACTTCAGTCGGAGTGAGTATTTACGCCGATTGCCTCTCGTGAGCATTTACAGAAAGGTCGGGCAACATGGTCGATCTACCCTCGACTAGCTAATACTATTCCAGTCAAATGTCCCAGTCTTACCAGGAACATGCAGGAACAAAAAACATATTATTACAAAAAAAAACATGATTCTGCCAAATCTACTAAGAAAAAAAACACTCAGGCATTAATTATTGACTCGTATTTTGAGGTGATGAAGAGATCTACTTGCTGAACATATTACAGCAAGCCGTTTTAATGTATATTAATATAATGTTAATGTTTTCAGTGACTGCCTTTTGATATTAATCATACCCATTTTTATATCAAACTTAAATTATTGATATCAACAGTTTTTTTATAGAAAAGTATATATGTAAATGACCTTCGTGGGATCTTATTTGCCTGCTCCTTTCTTCTGTTTGCAGAGGCTTCCACCCAGAAATTTATTAAGAGCTGTTTTCTTCTACAACTGATCTATGAAACCTACAACTCTTTTTAAATCGACTGAAAATGTATAAAAGTTAATATAAAATTAATAAAAAATACATGCATACACGACACTCTATTGCTTTTTAATGTCTTCACTACCCAGAACCAATACTTGATAGAAACACCTTAAACATCTATTAAAGGGTTTTTCATTATTTTATATACTGTGCTAAGGTTAGGGCAACATACTGTATGGTTTCCAAACATTGTATCAATGTAAGTAAAACGTGTTTTTACTGCACCCTAGATCTATGTTAGTCAGGCTGTTTGTAAGGGGAATTTCCAGTAGGTGTTGAGGGTTCCTGAGTGATTCAGTCACAGTGCAGAGCAGTGGCCTCGGGACCTGCTGCTTTTCATTCTAGCCCTCTCAATACTGACTCATTTAGTAGAATAGAAAACCAGCAGTAGACTGGGTTCCGATGCCTCGAGTTGAGAACCACTGGTCCAGAGAACAGACTTGGAAACACATTGAATCTGTCTCACCCATTTGGTAGAAGTGCAGCAGAAAATGTCATTAGCCAAGCCCTTCTGATGACTCAGTTGGTCATGTGACCAAATGAATCCAACCCGTTATCGGGAGGAATAAGCTCAACACCCAATTTACTACAGCAAATGGTGTGAGCCCTCAATGGGCGTGCCCATGCTTAAACAGTCTTTTGGCCCCTAGAGGGCTCTATCTACTTCTGTAACAGTGCCTTTGATGCCATCTCCATTTTTAATTAGCCCAGAAGTATGGTTCATTGACTGTAAATTTGCTTGAAATTAAAGTCCACCACTGAACCAAAAAGCATATACAAATTTTATAATAAAACCCAATTTCCTGAAATGTTTGGATGCTGTATAAAATGTAAATAAAAACAGAATATAATGATGTGCAAATCACTTAAACCCAATATTCAACAGAAAATAGTACTAAAGGCAACATATCAAATGCTGAAACTGGGAAATTGTATTGTTTCTGGAAAAATATATGTCCACTTTGAATTTGATGCCAGCAACATGTTTCAAAAAAGCTGGGACAGGGGCAACAAAAGACTGGAAATTGTTCCACCAAAACCTGGTGGAACATCTCACAAATGCTTAGGTTAATAGGCAACAGGTCGGTAATAAGATTGGGTATACAAAGAGCATGCCAGAGAGAATTAGTCTTTCAGAAGTTTGGGAGGGGTTCACCACTCTCTGAAAGACTGAGCAGGCAAATAGTGCAACAATTTTAGAATAATGTTTCTCAACGCAACATTGCTCAAATTTGGGGGATCTCATCATTTACGGTACATAATGTCATTGTAAGATTCAGAAAATCCAGAGAAATCTCCGTATGCAAGGGACAAGGCCAAAAAACAATACTGGATGGCCGTGATCTTAGGGCCCACAGACCGCACTACCTTAAAAAGAAACGATTATGTAGCAGAAATCAACAAGACCGAGAAACCCCGCCGCCTACTCTGAGCCCGAGCTCATTTAACATTGAATGAGTCTAAGTGGAAAACTGTCCTGCTGTCTGACAAATCAAAATGTAAAAATATTTGGGGAATCATAATCTTTGCTGAAGTGGAGAGGGACCATCCGGCATGTTGTCAGCACACAATTTGAAAGCCAGCGTCTGTAATGGTATTTCGGTGTATTAGTGCACATGGCGTGGGTGGCTTGCACAACTGTGAAGGCGCCATTAAGGCTGAAAAATATATACAGGCTTTAAAGCGACATCATATATCTTTTTCGGGGAGGCCATGCTTATTTCAACGAGAAAATGCCAAAACATTCTGCGCGTATTGAAAGAGCATAGCTCTGCATGTAGCAAAAGAGTCTGGGTGCTAAACTGGCCGGCCTGCAATCGAGACCTGTCACCCATTGAAAACATTATATATATATATATGTGTGTGTGTGTGTGTGTGTGTGTGTGTGTGTGTGTGTCAGCGTTGGAAAAATGTTTTAAATACCAGCCAAATGTTGGGGGTTCATCGGTCTCTGGAGCTGCCTGTGGCGCATATGTGCTGCTGCAGATAGGTTCGAATCCAGTCCACTGCTATGCACGGCTAATAAGAGAATTCTTCCGACAAGTATTAGCTGTGGGGAGTAGCCTACCGCCCTCAGGGTAATTTGTGTTCCGAGGGAAGCCGCACTGCCACTGGATCAGCCTCCAGGCACATATTTACTTTATCAACACAAAATGGTTAATTAGCAGTTATTCCGGTTCATATTATTCCACAGTTAACTACACTGCGTCCATAACGTCTGCATTTTAAATCTAAGGAATCAGAACTTGTATTATGTACTTTATCGAAGAGTATGTGGTAGCGATCTGGATTTCCGTACATCATCCCACTCATCCTCGTAGTTCCTCTCAAGCTCTGTGGTGTTGGATAGGAATGGCGGCAAACCACAAACTTTGGAGTTTGCATCCAAGTTCAACGCATGATAAGTTTAAGATTATAATGTTTGTACACAAAACACATGATATGCAAATTTTAAGTTCATAATGTCTGTACACAAAACACATTATACGTAAACATAAAGTTTAAGAATATAATGTTGGTATACATAAGATACATTAGATTTATAATGTTTGTACGCATAAGACAATAACATTATTACTTCAACAATGCCAGAAAAGTACAGTCATATGTTTTTAATTAATTCAAAAGGTATCAGCTGATTAAATATATTTTAATGTAAATAATATATTTTTCAATGTGCCATTTCAATTTGGTTTCTTAAGATAGCTTTCTACCAATTACCTGTTATTAATATAATGTGCTTTATTGTAGCCTTTTGTCATGTGCTCTACTGTACTGTCCTATATGATGCTGTGCTCCTCTACTGAAATGTACCTTCATATGCTCTCATGTACCGTTGTCTACAATGCTGTTCTCCACCTTAATAAAAAGTACTGTTTTCAACTGTGCTGTGCTATGTTGTAAGGTGTTCTACTATGCTGTGCTCCACTCTACTGTAAAGTACTCTGTTGTACTTCTTCGGGGCTGTACTCTGGTGAACTGATTTATATTGTACTGGGAAGTTATTGCAAAAACATGGTTCGGATTTAGATCGGCCGAATCTAAACCAATTACAGACCTTTACCGGGCCTGCCAAACATAGGGCAGGCCCAAATGGATTTTATGCTGCGTATGACTTGTATATGTTTATTATTAAAGAGCATATCGCTTGCCTGATAATACAAGGCAGAGATATTCAACTCCTTTGCTTTTTAAAATTAAGTTAACTCTTCAAACCCATATCTGCGGAGTCAGTATATACTTTCTGGAAAATGTCTTATCCGTCTGTGAAAAAGCGCTCTCTGTGAAGCGCTCTCAGCGAAATCTTCCATTGGCACAATTTAGCCTTGGCTTTCTCACTGTCATTTTATCTCTGTTTAATATTGCAACAATGGTTTTACACGTGGCAATAAGTTAACAAGTAAATGTAGAGCTTAACTGAATGCAGAGCAAGACATTGGCTGGTTAATTTTTTTAAATGTCGTTAATAATTCGATAAAAATGACATCATAATTATTTATATGAAACAATAAGATACAAAATGTCATAAAATTAATTGATGAGCCATAAAAAATAGTAGCCTATCTTGTAACAAAACAAAACAAACGAGAATGACATATCCTTTCCTATTCTAGTTTAAACAATTCCATATAAATGCGTAGGATAAATATGAGTGAAATTATACTAGAAAATGCCCACATCAAAACCCCTCGCTGACACGCATATCACGTTTATTCGTAGAGAAAAAAATGTATACACAGCGCTTAACATCTCTGGGTGAAAATGAGGTGTGCTTTCATGGTAATATAAAATGTTATACATTTTTCAGTGCAGTATCAATAAAGTGAGATTGTTGTGGAAATATATTAATAGTCCTTTGTCTATTTGAGATAATGTTATGATTGCAGATCTTACGTAAACTTTTGCATTGTAAAATTTAAGCAAAGTGTTCAAAATATGAACTTTTGAAAGGTGCTCCATTACTACCCATGATCAATTAAAGCACGTAGCTGTTTGAGCGTTTCAATAACGTTGACATTAAACGAAAGAATAAAAGGCCACAGGTTGTGCTTATTCATATGATGCGATGCATGCATAAGTGCAGTAGATTGTTTGAATAAAATACCGTTTTCACTTATGAAAGAAAACACAAATCAAGAAGGTGGAAAGGCACCTCGAATGGCAGTGATTGAGTCCATACGGTTCTCATCAAGTCTTCATTAACGGGTGTCACCCTTCATCGCAGCCTTTCCAAGACATTCAGCTCTCAAGCAACTTCAGCTAATTACATATTCGCGCAGGGGAACATGTCTGAGGTGACAGCAGTTACAGTGGCGACTCCAGCAAAGACTCCTAAAAAGAGATTGAAGCCCAAGGAGACAGGGCCCACTGTATCTGACCGCATCCTGAAGGTGGTGTCCTCGTCTAAGGACCGCAGGGGTCTCTCCTTCCCGGCTCTGAAAAAGAGTCTGTTAGCCAACGGCTACGATGTTGTGAAGAACAACGCGCGAATAAAACTCGCAGTCCGTCGTTTAGTGATCAAGGGTGATCTTCTGCAGCCGAAGGGCACTGGAGCATCTGGCTCTTTCAAAATTAACAAAAACAAAACGCGTGCTAAAAAAAGGAACCCTATCAAGAAGAAATCCAGGAAGGAAGGGGCCAAGAAGGTCAAGAGACCATCACCGAAGAAGACAGTCGGCTCCATGAAATCTCCAAAGAAAACCAAGAGAAAGACCAAGAGTCCCAAAAAGTCAGAAATAAAGGCAACAGTGATATTGACACCGGCACCTGTGACAGTGACACCCGCAAAAGTGAAAAAGACACCAGCAACAGTGAAAAAGACACCCGCAGCAGTGAAAAAGACGCCCACAGCAGTGAAAAAGACCAAGAGCCAACGGAAGACCAAACGCGGAGTCTCCAAACCTACACGCACAGACTCTGTGCCTACGAAATAGAGGCCTAGATGTTATTTTATCATTGTCATAATTTTTGCTGGAAGACCTTGATACTGAGTTTTCATGCAAAGCTAAGGTGCAGATTTGCGTTTGTACGTTTTCTTCCGAACAATCCATATTACGAACTTCGTTTGCTTGCAGTTTTAGGTCACTATTAACGATCTACCGTTTGGTTTTCGTTAATGTGTAGAAAGAAGAGGCTCCTGTATATACTGAAGTTGTTTTAAATATATATATTTAATTCTATAAGCAAAATTATTTAATTCTATAAGCAAAAATGTAATTATTAAAAAAATTCAGTAGAGGCATAACACTGTGTCGTTAATTAAACGAACGGATTCCATGCAATTAAACTTCTGTATTTTTTGTTTACTTCTGTTAATTTCTGTAAATTTAAGGCTAAAGGGTATTATAATAGGCTAATTAAGATATATTTCCTTTGAAACAGCAAACCTTATAAACAAAATTGCATAATTTTGCTATAACATGAAGCATCAACTTTTTCGAGAGATTAAACTTGTAATATTTAACAATTCTCATGTCCACCTTACAATTAGGCTACTTGGAATTGTTAATTGTGTGACCCCATTAACGCAGTACATTGACGTGTTTTTGATATATTTTTGGTTGAACACACCTCGAAAATACTTACATAAATATATTATTCTCACTGGACAGTAGGCTAAACATGTCCCAACAGAATTCGGTGGGTTTAATCGTTTTTTTTCTTACAAAATGATAACATTGACAAGAATCGTATTTTAAGTTCATAGTTCTTGCATGCGACCTTTCCCCTGATCTCCTCCACATTTAGACTGCTAACATTATTTGACAGGAGTAAACGATTGAAATACTAATTGTGATCTGACGGTAAAGCGAAGGAGGCCTGCTTCGCTCTTTGTGGGTCGGCATCTTATTTTGCGGGCGATTCAGACATTTGGACGTTAGATAAAGTTACTAGAAGTGTGACTGAAATGTCGAATGTGCTGCATTGATAGCTACCAATGAATTAGTCTCTCGCTCCTTTCTCTCCACTCCGTTCGAGCTCTGGGAGGATTACGCGTGGAACTGTGATCACTCCATTAGGCCTACCCATGCCACGATACGTGTTACGCATAGAATAAAGTTACTCAATCCAAACCTAAATGATCATCTGTTGGACTGAACATATTAGATAAACACACTGGCGTAGCGTTGTGGAAATCTTGCACGCGGGGCCCGGGTGAAAGATGTCCTTACGGAAGTCACATTTAATCACTTCTGCCAGCAGGTCTAGGGGTGTAACGTTACGTTTTCGTCGGCGCTCTAATCTTGTTCGCAGACGCTTAGGCCCAAATATGCGCTTGTACATGGTAACCTATGGCTAGGTTTGTTTCTGCACTTATCTATGACAAAATGTAAAAACGTTATCCACCACGGGCGGAATATTGACTACACGAGCACACCCGTAGGCCTATTTACTATACTAGGCTTACTGCCCTGTTCTCTGACGGGGCAATGATATGCAAGTTAAGTATGCCTAATTTATACACTGACTCATATTTATTCATTGACTCATGAAGAAAATATCTCTTAAACGCTTTATTAGACTCTGTTCAACTGTTGTACACTTTTACCAAGCAGAACCTAATCAATCAACCGTAGTCACTCAATGTAAATATAAAGTAATCAAGTGCAATACAGCTTCAAAACAAAGTTCATATTAGATGTCCCAAACCACATTTCTCTGCTTTTCACAGAAATTAGCGGGGATGTTGTTTCCGGTTCGCGTACATACAGCCCACATCTTGACACCTGTAATATTATGGGCAATGTATTGCTATGTTTAAAATAAAAACAGAAAACATAAAGCTACATACAGAACCAGAGACAAGTTAGGACACACACTCAAGGGTATCATATGCTAATTCAATTTATTCCGCCTTTGTCATTCATTTCCCACAATTAGTGGAATCATGTTGTAACCCCAAAATAATTAAACGATTTTATATACTGCTGTGTAGAATATTTGCCTTGATGACAGCGATGCAAACCTTCCGTTCCCTTAGTTTATAGGATATATATATATTTTCTCCAGAGCGTAATTAATAGATGGAGAAAATTAATAGATCACTGCACCTTTTTCTGTCCTTTCCAAAAAAAGTTGTAAAGGAAGGTTTTGAGTGTGGAACAGAAGGTTTAAAATTAAGAGACTACAGCAGATAAAGAGCTTCTGTTCCTCAATCAGAGATGCAGTGGTACTTTTTCACGAAGGTGCAGTGGCTTAAATTTTACCGAGCAGTAAGTAATTAAGCGGAAAAGATTAAGAGACCACTGCACCTTTTTTTTCTTTTACAAAAAAGAATAGAGAGAGAGCGAAGGCATTGGTTGATAAAAAATGTCTCTCGACGTGTGTACATGTTATTTAAATAAAACGCAATATCTAGAAGATCAGTTCCTCAATGTAGTTTCGGATATTTTACTTGGACTGAGCTTCAAAAGCAAACTTCCCTTTTGACAACAACAAGACAACAATACACTAAGAAATTCAACACCACTGTTGTTTGCTCCTTGGGGTTTAAGGCCGGGTGTTTTGTAAAAGCACTTTCTGAAAACTGCTGATATAAAAAGGGCTTTATAAAATACATTTGATTACTTTTAATTTGATTGCATAGCCTTTAGTTTTTTACTGTAGTCCACCTAATCAAAGATCGATTGAGCCACACAGTATGCTCGGGCCTGACTTAATTATAAGTATGAGGACTGAGCCTACTGTTGATTTTTGGGTGGGAGATTCCCATCTAAAACCTTTGGTGCATCGCTGTCAGCGTTGACTGTAAGGTTAATAATTGACTTGACATTTGTATTAATACAACGTAAAAACAAGGGGTATTTTCCACGTCCACATAATTATTAAAAGTCAGACTTAAAGCAGAACAGACATCAGAACAATGTTTAGGTAAAAAACTATCCTAATACAAATGTCAAGTCAAGGTTAATAATTGACTTGACATTTGTATTAATACAACCTAAAAACAAGGGGTATATTCCACCTCCACATAATTATTAACAGTCAGACTTAAAGCAGAACAGACATCAGAACAATGTTTAGGTAAAAAACTATCCTAACTGTTCTGCTTTTTAGGTGGATACTGAAAGTATTGTTAGCAGTGATCTTGTGACCAAAACATTTACTGATCACAAATGAACCCACAGCTCATTTCTTATCATGCACGTGACCCGCAAAAGAGGAACATAAGAAATTCTTAGCATTTATTCACAGCTTTCACATGTGTCGCAGCCATGGGTCTGAGAGTATTCATCTTGCTTGTGCTCCATCTGCTCCACCAGTGTGTCCCTCACCCACTCAGCCATCCCAGGAATGGGCTTCGTAAGTGCCGCAACGACCTGTCCATCCCAGCCTTGGAGGTGCTCCCGGGTGGGGGATGGGACAACCTTAGGAACATGGACATGGGACGAGTCATGAATTTCAGCTACTCTCAGTGCCAAACCACTGAGGATGGAATATACTTCATCCCGGACGAGGTATTTGTCATACCCCAGAAGGTTACTGGTGTGGAGACTAACTCTGAGATGATCCAATCTTGGCTGGAACAGCGAAGCTCCACATCTTTCTCCATCAACACGGACGTGTCCTTCCTCTCTGTGCTCAATGCGAAGTTCTCCACTGAGAACCAACGGATGAAGACCCACCAAGTCCACGGAAAATCTGTCACTGCTCGTGTACAAGTGAGTTGTTCGAATTGTTTTTTTTAAATATATATATGTAGTTATATATTTAAAGAACATGCCGATAACAATGATTGTTTTTACAAAATGTGTTGTTTTCAATTTAACGTGCGCAGTTTATTTGAAATCATGTGTGATAGGATTTTGAGTGCCCTTTTAATTAACAATGATGATGGCATCTGAAATGTAAATCAGTGATTGGTCAATTAACATACAGCGTGCTATCTCAACTGACCTAATTTGTATCAGCTCGTTTGGACGTAGAAGAGAGGGGTGGAAATATTACGCGATGTAATCCAAAGTATTAATTTCAGGCCTGGCTGGTAGATGAAAGATTGGTTATGGTATCCATTTTAGCAATGCTGCAACTCAGCAGAGAGTAGATAGAATTTTTTTGGCAATATGTTCCCTGATATTTTGGCTACCTTTCTGTTTTTATTTTCAAAATAATGTTAAAATATGCATTGCCCCCCAAAAAAATAGATCGGCAACCTTGATAGAGTTGAGCGAAAACAGTAGGCCTACACTAATTCAAAAACAAAACTACAACATTTTAAAGATTTAGATATAGAGCTCAACCAGTCGATTGAAATGAATTGGGCCCCAATCAAATTGGCTACATTTGATTTGTGCTTATGTAACATTTTAAGGATTTTAGTTTTTGTTAAACGGTTAACATTTTTATTAATAAAAAAAATATTTGTGTGGTGTCAAAATATTATACACATATTTTAAAGGAGAAATGTGTGTAGAAAATTCTCTAAGTAAAAGCTGTGTGAAATTTATCTCCAAATATATTCATGCTTAGTTCGAGGTCTCATGCTTAGTTCGAGGTCTTATTGAACTTACAAACTATTGTAAGTTCAATAAGGGTTTGAATTGCAGGGCTCCTTGAACTAAGATTTCTACTGGACGAAAATTCAGCGAGTGTGCAGTATAGATGTCAACTGTACAGTTTGTTCGTCCTAAGGAGAATGGAGGCGGGTTTGATTTTGAGGGGCAGGGGAGGGGCCTCTGAGGTTGTTAGTATTACAATGGTGAGGCATATTCTCTCTATATGTCACACAGTTCTAAGAACCAGCACCATTTTGTTAAGGCCCCGATTTCTAATTATGGCATGCTTTACAGCTCTGTGAACAACCTGTCCTGTGTAGGCACATGCCACTTAAGGTTATTTCCGTGTTAGAAAGGAAATGTACTGATTGGTCTCTCCTTCCATCCAGGTGCGTAACTTCCTGTACACTGTAAAGGTTCATACGGACTTCACTCTGGATGCTCGCTTCGCACGCCAGGCTGAGGAGATTGCCGAAGCATTAGAAAACAACCAGACTCGACAGGTGGCATATTTATCTGAAAAGATGGTGTTAGACTACGGAACCCATGTGATCACTAGCATAGATGCCGGGGCCTCTCTCGTGCAGGAGGACTATCTTCGTTCTACGTACGTTTCCAACAGCGAAGGGTCCAAGTTCTCTATTTCAGCATTGGCAGGTCTTAACTTCTTTGACAAAGTCAAATTTGACATTAGCACCAAGGACACCCAAGAGACATCAGAGTCACGTAGTTATCAGGACAACATCACCTACTCTATAATACAGAGCCATGGCGGGGCGCCGTTCTATCCGGGAATCACCCTGCAGAAGTGGCAAGAGAGCACCAAGAACAACCTGGTGGGCATCGACCGTGCAGGAATACCTCTGCACTATTTCCTCAACCGGAATTCCTTCCCGGATCTTCCGGAACCAACCGTGGGCAAACTTGCCCTTTCTGTGAGTCAGGCAATCCAACGTTACTATACCGTCAACACGCACCCAGGATGCGTCAATCCAGAGTCCAAGAACTTTAACTTCCAAGCCAACGTCGATGACAGCTCCTGCGAGGGTCCGGCCACAAACCTCAGCTTCGGTGGGGTGTTTCAGAAATGCACCAAGCTCACCGGTGACGCAGACCCAATCTGCCAGGAGCTGGATCAGAAGAACCCGGACACGGGCTCTCACTCGTGTCGTCAGCCCTACAGAGCCACCCTGTTGCGGTCGGAAAGGGTAGAGAAGAGCTACAGCAAATACGAGTGCCACCAACGGTGCCATGACTGCTGGCTGTTCTTCACCTGCTGTAACAAAGTTTGCGGAGATGCCTACCACGTCCGCTCCGCTCGCGTGGAGACATACTGGTGCTCCACCAATGAGACAACCCCAGACTACTCAGGGTACCTCTTTGGGGGTCTCTACGGCCCATCCCTGATCAACCCTCTTACCAAAACCAAGAGCTGTCCTCCAAGCTTCATTGAAATGAAGCTTCTGTCCAACGGCCTGATTATCTGTCTGAGCAACGACTATGAGACCTCTACTGTGTACTCAGTGCCCTTCGGAGGCCTGTTCAGCTGCCAGTCTAACAACCCCCTTGCAGAGCACCAACCTCGGTGCCCTCCCCAGTTCAGCCAGCACCTGGCTACTGTCAGCGATGGCTGCCAGATCCTCTACTGCGTCCAGTCAGGCCTGTTCACGGGTGGTCAGCTGCTGCCTATCCACCTGCCACCTTTCACTCTTCCCCCACTTATCAGCATGGCCGCCACTAACACAGTGGCCGTGATGGTCGAGGGTGATCGGGCCTGGGTCAAAGTGGGTCAAACCAAAATGTGGAAGCTGGCCAAGGCGACAGAGATCCAGAGTATGGTCAGCATGTTCGATCCAGCCTCGGGCCAGATGACAGGGGGACAGAAGTTTGGCGTGGCCTTTGGAGTTATTTGCGTGGTTGCCCTGGTTGTGGTCGGGGCTGTGGTGCTGGTGAGGAGGAAGAGGAGGGTACCAGGCAGAGTTGGGGGAACAGGGTATGAGGTAATCCAAGGCGAGAGGCAGAGAGAAGATGGTGTGGAGAGTCAAGCAGAACAGTGTTCCGAGACTCAAAGCCCTTCACAGCCCTTGCTGGCATGAGACCAGATTCCACGGATTCCAGACCTTGACCTCCATTCTAACCCTCAACCTTTACCCTAACCCCTTAGTCTAACATAACATTGCTTATCAACTGATATTTTTTATTAACAAGTAGTAGTATGACTATGTTTTGATAAGTGACATAGATATCAGAGTTCTCAAAGTGTAACCTTGAACAGTGTAGAGATGAGTGTGAAATATAACTGAAAGCTCAGTCTTGCTTTACACCTTTACTTTAGTGTAAATGGGCTAAATGACTTGGATACCGAAGTCTGGGAACCACTGCAATGCAATTGACCGCTCAGGTTTAATAAACAAAACGGTACAGTAGTTAACAATACAATATTGCCTAATATGTATTGTCAATGAATGTATGTCTAAATGTGAGAAATTTGTTTAAAATACAGCATATACTATTTGTTTTCAGTATACCTTTTTTATCAGATGATTTAGTAGGGTTCATTAATGTTGGCAGCTGCCTTCCACATGGATAATCTGTAAATGTTTTTGATAATGTTATAGTTTGTTAATCTAATCACTAACTGTAAATTGCTTGAAAATTCGACTAAATTACTGTAGCATTTCAAATGTGAAATACAGCTCAGTAAAAAATTAAGAGACCACTGCACCTTTTTCCTACCTTTTTGAATGAGGAACCGAAGAGCTAAAATTAAAAGACCACTGCAAATTGAACGCTTCTCTCAAAACTTTCTTTTCAACCTTTTTGTGCAGTGGTCTTAAAAACATTTCTTTTAAGAATGTTTGCAGAACGGTTCCATGTACTAATATATCATTCAATATCATTATTTGTTGCTTTTACAATTCGTTTTGGTATGTTTTGGACTGACAAAATAAAACACAATCTAACACAACACAAATTGAAGTCACTCATTTTGTTTAACGTTTACAGCTGTACTTCCTTGTACTAGTGTCCTGCAAAGGTACAGCACGAGGTCCAAGGTCAAAGATCATAGAAAGACATGCAAAGTGTATTCCAACAACAACATATTAAACATATTTTGGCAAAATTATACAAAAATTCCTTGTATATCATTTCACCGTGAGTTGAGTGGTGACAATATTAAGATGGGGAGGCGGAATACATTCATATTATAATAACCTCAGCCGGTCACATTAATACATACTCTTCTCACAAGACACAAAGTGTACAGTATGATCATTGAGATTTTTCTCAATCTGGCTCAGAAAAACTCCTGCGCATACAGTTATATCCGGAAATAATTGGACACTGACACAAGTTTTGTAATTTTGGCTGTTTACCAAAATATATTCAAGCTACAGTTAAATAATGAATATGGCCATAAGGTGTCTTAAGCCCATATTCTCAGTCTTTCAACTTGAATTTGTGGGTATTCATATCCATATTTACAGCTCTTTAATATGTAGCCACATCTTTTTCAAGAGACCAAAAGTAATTGGACAATTGACTCAAAAGCTGTTTCATGGTCAGGTGTGGGCTATTCGTTCATTATTCCTTCATCAAGTAAGCAGGTAAAAGGTCTGGAGTTGATTCCAGGTGTGGAATTCGCATTTGGAAGCTGTTGCTGTAAACCCACAACATGCAGTCAAAGGAGCTCTCAGGTGAGTGAAACAGGTCATCCTTAGCCTGCAGAATAAAAATCCATCAGAGAGATAGCAGGAACATTTGGAGTGGCCAAATCAACATTTTGGTACATTCTGTGAAAGAAATAACACCCTGCTGAGCTCTGGAAGACAAAAAGGCCTGGACGTCCATGGAAGACAAAAACTCATTCACAACATCCAGCCACATGAGAACCACTCTCCAGGAGGTTGGCATACCATTATCCAAGTCTACCATGAAAAGAAGACTTCACGAGAGCAAATACAGAGGGTTCACCACAAGGTACAAACCGTCCAAAAGCCTCAAGAATGGAAAGGCCAAAAAAACATCTAAAAAAGCCAGCCCAGTTCTGGAACAGCATTCTTTGGACAGATGGAACTAAGATCAACCTGTACCAGAATGATAGGTAGAAAAAAGTACTGGAGAAGGCTTGGAATGGCTCATGATCCGAAGCATAGAAGACAGAAGCAGCCGGATGAATTCTGAACTGTATAATGACATATTGTCTGCTCAGATTCAGTCAAATACAGTGAAGTTGATAGTCCACTTTACAGATGGACAGTGACCCAAAACAAATACTGTGAAAGCTACCTAGGAGTTTTTGAAGACAAAAAGTGGAATATTCTGCAATGGCTGAGTCAATCACCTGCTCTTAACCCGATCAAGCATGCATTTCACTTACTGAAGACAAAACGTAAGAGAAAAATACCCATTAACAAACAATAACTGAAGACAGCTGCAGTAAAGGCCTGGCAAAGCATCACAAAGGAGGAAACCCAGCGTTTGGTGATGTCCGTGCATTCCAGACTTCAAGCAGTCATTGCCTGCAAAGAATTCTCAGCAAAGTATTACAAATTTACATTTTATTCATGATTGTGTAAAGTTATCCAATTATATTTGAGCCCCTGAAATAAGAGGACTGTGTATGAAAATGGTTGCAAATCCTAAGCCAAAATAATAAATTGTGTCCTAATATTTCCGGACCAAACGGATCATCCTAAACCTTGCTCAGTAAACATCTCCGATATGTAAAAAGACATGAAGAAGCTAAAGACAATGACCTCGAAATCAGTAAACAGAGATACTCAGAATGCACTTGTCTGTCTGTTTTGTGAAGACCCTCCCCCACACCCAGCTGGGATTCATACAGGCGACTCGTGCACATCAAAACAAAACCACTCAGCTGAGGAAATCTGTCTGACCTCAGGAAGAGAGGCCTGAAGGAGGGGAAGTCCCTAAGCCACACAATGGCCTTGACATTCAGCCCAGCGAAAAGCAGCCTCAGCAGCACAAGACACAGGACCCAGTGGTAGACGGTTTATAGTTGTGGCAAACCAGCAAACCAGCTGAAGTGAATTTTAATAAGAGAAGACAATTCTTGTGAAACTCAGAAGGCAGAGCACCATTGCTGACTGAGAAGACGGTCTGAGACAAAGAAAAGAGGTGAGACGAAACTGGACAATATAAAGGTAGGAGTACATGCCTGGCAGAGCTGTAGTGAGATGCTCCACATACTATATAGCCTGGGAGAACAGAGAAGATTAGGGCTGTGCCCTCATTTTGAAGAGACTCAAAATAACAGCTTAGCCAATATGTAGCAACACTGTCTCTTCTCTCTGATCTCTGGAAATTTCAGACCCATTTGTGAATTCATATTACATGAAATCCAGCTGTTTGTAATTCCTTTTTCAAAGTAGTGGCGTAGCAAAGGCAAACTGGACCTATTTCTGGCGATACCTCCTTCATAATACCATTGCATTGTGTTAGCATATTTGGAGATTGTAAGAAAACAAACAGTTTGTTGTAAAAGATGGATTTCAGTTCTGATAATAACCTCTGTAACTCCAGGGGCCATGGCATTTCCAAGTCTCTTCCTGTATAGCTTGAGTCTGCCTTTCCTGATCCAGCCACCTGGAAGTGGAGCCTGTCGGACTGGATTGGGCTCAGAGTGCGAGAAAGCTCCCTTTGTGCCGGGCTACAACCTGGCAGGGGAGGGCTTCGACGTAGTCAGCACGCGTCGTAAAGGAGCCTTCGTCATCAATGTCAAAGCCCACCTGAGTAACAACCACACCTGCGTTCTCTGTGAGAACCGCTTCCAGGGGGGGCAGGTGCAGAAGCTGCCCTCTGCCGTGCTGGACTGGCGTCCTCTGAGCCGCTGCAGCAAGCAGCTGTCCAGTGCCCTGCACCACTCGGTGGATTCCCTGCTGCGCAGCTCCAGCTCCCTCATCAACAACAACTGGGGCATGGGTCTGAGGCTGGAGACTTACGGCAAGGCAGTTCTGGGGGGAAGCCGCTCCGAAATGGCCCGGTTTGCCAGATCCCAGCACAGGGTGGACAAGGCCACTTTTGCCACCCATGAGATCAGCTGTACATACTACAGGTAATTAAGGGCTTGAGGAGAGATGGCTGGTCGGTTTTCTGAAGTTGAATTTAATTCACTCACTAAATATTACCTGTGATAACGTTGATCGGTGTGGTTATATTATTATTTTTCCAGTTACAGACTGGCCGACCATCCTGAACTCAGCAGTGAATTTGCCAAACATCTCAAGAGACTGCCACGGGAGCTTGACCACAAGAACAAACTACTGTACCGAAGGATTATCGACACCTATGGCACTCATTACATCCGGCAGGTCCAACTTGGTGGTAGGGTGAGGCGCGTCACTGCCTTCCGCACATGCCTGGCCACCCTGAAGGGCTTCTCAGAGTCCGAGATAAAGACGTGCTTAAACGTAGAGCTGAAAATGTCCTTAGGCTTCCTCCCAGCAAATGCATCCATGTCCAACAAATGTGACGAACTCCTCAAAAGAACCATGAGCTTGGGTTTCTATGAGGGCTTCATGTCCCACAATATTGAGGTTCTCGGAGGGGCAAAGTATGTCCCAGATATCTTGTACCATCAGGACCCGTCTGAGGCATACCATAGCTGGATGAACAGCTTGCATGACAATCCAGAGGTTGTTTCCTATGCCATCTTCCCCCTGCACAACCTGGTTGAGGATCCAGAAGTTAGTGCCAACCTCAGGAGCACAGTGACAGAGTACATTCAGGAGAACCAGCTTCCTCTAGACCAGGCTGAAACTAAAACCTGCTCTCCAACCCCTAACCTGGACAATAACTGCTGTCCTCTGCGTGCAGGCCGCGGGACTCTCAAAGTGATGGTTCACAGAGCTGCAGGTCTGAGGGCAGACACCTTCACAAAGAGTGACGGCTATGTTAAAATATGGTACAACGATAAGTATGAGGAAACCGACACCGTCATGGATGAAGACGATCCTGTGTGGAATGCCACCTACAATTTTGGCTCGGTGGAGTTTGGTCACCAGCTGCTGTTGGAGGTTTGGGACAGAGATGTGCTTTACAATGACATGGCCGGAAAATGTCAGGTCTTCCCTGAACGAGGAACACATTCACACAGCTGTCAGCTAAAGAAAGGGGTTCTGCACTTCACTTACAGCTCTGAATGTGATGCCCACTTAACTGGCTATAGGTGTGGACGATACTCTCCTACTGCATAGGGTGTTGGATTAAGATCACACACGAGCGGCATTCATAAGCGCATATTTTAGCAAAGCATTTAAACAATGGGTATTGAAAGTAAAATTAATAATCTTCATAATTCAAACAGTTCAGTTAGGTTATTTGTTTTTGACGCATGTTGTTATACTCACAGAAGGTGTGAAAACTGTTTTTGTCATCTACTGTATTCTTTATTACTGATGTCATTGGTGATATAACTAACGGATTAAGAAACATAGTCATTTGACAAGTTTAAAATACAACAATAAAGTCAACATTTTAAGAATGAAATGCTGTCCGGTTTCCATTTTATTACAGCAATATGCTGGTGAGGCAGTGCTGTATATAAAAATAGTACCTTTAACAGTCAATTTTTTTTGTGCCTATAACGGTAACCCTCTCTTAACTCCAAACCTCTGCTAACCCCAACCAACCCTATGTTACCTTTAAACCTCTGTTAACCCCAACCCTCCATTTACAGTAACCATCTGTTAACTCCAACACTCCATTTACAGTAACCCTCTGTTAACTCAACCCTCTATTAACCCTACATATGGTTAATCGTAACTTTCTGATAACCCAAACACTGTGTTTATCCCAACCCTCTGTTAACCCTAAACATCTGTTAACCTTAAACCTCTGTAAACACTAACCCTCTGTTAACCACGCTGTTCAAATGTCTGATATTTTAAGAAAGTGCACAGGTGCCAATGCTTTTCATCAGGACCGTATCTTACAGTTTTCTATAGGAACAATATAATAATGTACATCTGAGGTTTTTGCACCAAACTGATTTGTCATTCAAGCAAACCCACGGTCATTTAAACAATCCTTTATTTGTTTCAATTAATTAAATATTTAAGACATTTCCAACCATCACACAATAAGGGTTTGGCATAATGTTCAATAGCAGTCTTCTCACATTGCATATGCAGCACATAAAGAAAGAAGACTGCTTTTCACATTGCATATACACAGAGACTCAAGACTGCTACACACACGCTCTCAGTGGTAACCAATAAGAACATGCTGGATTATTTGAACACCCTGATTTGAGTTTAAGGCCTTGGTAGCTGCAGGAAATACACCTTGACACAAGACTAGCAGCATTCAATCTTAAAGGCTTGGATACAACTCTGCCTTGTAGTGCATAAAGGGAAGTGGCAGCATGAACCCAACTAGGGCCCGAACCCAACTAGGGCCTGAACCCAACTAGGGCCTGAACCCAACTAGGGCTATTCCTAATACTGAAAACACACAGACTAAGTTGAGAGGTTGGCTTGAGACTAGATTCTGGGGACAGGCAGAATACACCAGCGCTTCACAGTTCTGCAGTCTGTGAACATTAAAATGAAATGACTTCCGTGAGTGCACGTGAATGTGTCAGTGTGTCACCGTGGGTGAAGGACATACGCCCCCCCCCCGATCCTACTGATGTATGATTGTACGAATAAGTGTGCATAGCCCTACGGATGTGTGTGCGTGTCGTGACAGTGTGTTAAACAGCGCGTGCGCGTTTGTGTTCGTTACGAGGGTTGCGAGCCCAGCAGCTGTTCGACGGCAGCGTCGACGTCTCCCTGGGTAGCGACGAGGACCTGCATGTTGGTCTCTCTGTCGGGGAAGCCCATTGAAGTCAGTCGCTCCAACTGCTGCTGAAACTGCAGCTCCTCGCTGTGAGACTGCACAACACAGAACGCCATGGCACTCTGTCAACCGTGTGATCAGGGAAATACTCCCAGCATGCACTTCTCCTCACCCATAGACACAGCTTAAGCACAGTCCCGAATCAACCCCATGGCTCTCTTGGAAGACCTTTATAGGCAGTGAAGTGTGACTTCACTATTGAGATAGATTCTCCTAACCCTCTGATAGGCCTAGAACTGGGGTTAGGGTTTTGGTTAAAAACCAGCATACACAAACTGTGTGTATATATATTATTTTTAAGATAAGATGACATGGGTGGGGTCCAGTGGGCTTCTGTTATTATTTTATGTTCAAGTTTATGTCTAAGACTAAAACAAATGAGATCAATGCCTGTGTTTACCATAAACCTTATTTCTGGCATTCATGTAAACCCTACTTTTCTCCATGTTTTTCCACAACTAAACCATGCCAGAGTTAGACTCCATTAGTGCCTAAAAAAATCACTTTCTGCTCACAAATAATCAAGATGAAGTCTTGAGCTAACCTGATGACTGGTGCGGGCAAGCGCCTCAAGCATCTGTTGAACAAACTGCTGTTGTTGCCGCTGACCTGGTTCCGTGGCTTTATGGGTCTCACTGTTGAGGTCACTGGGGGCGTGGTCAGACGACAATCCACCTCCCAGTTCAACCCTATAGGAACAACAGTCATCACAGCGTTAGCCAATTAAGATCCATTGGAATGAACGTTTAAGCTGTAATGCCTGTTGACGAGTGGATGTTCAGTACGAGTGCATAAGGAAGTATGGAATGTTTTTTTCCAGGTATGTAGTGTTAAAATCATTTTTGTGTTATCATTGTGTACATTACCCAGGTTGTGTATGTTTTCGGGTACATAGTGTTGAAAGGTATACATTTTGTGTACATTACCCAGGTGGTGTATGTTTCGGGTACATAGTGTTGAAAGTAATAAATGTTGTGTACATTACCCAGGCAGTGTATGTTTTCAGGTACATAGTGTTGAAAGTAATAAATGTTGTGTACATTACCCAGGTGGTGTATGTTTTCGGGTACATAGTGTTGAAAGGTATAAATGTTGTGTACATTACCCAGGTGGTGTATGTTTCGGGTACATAGTTTTGAAAGGTGTAAATGTTGTGTACATTACCCAGGTGGTGTATGTTTTCGGGTACATAGTGTTGAAAGGTATAAATGTTGTGTACATTACCCAGGTGGTGTATGTTTAGGGTACATAGTGTTGAAAGTAATAAATGTTGTGTACATTACCCAGGCAGTGTATGTTTTCAGGTACATAGTGTAGAAAGTAATAAAGGTTGTGTACATTACCCAGGTGGTGTATGTTTCGGGTATGCAGTGTTGAGGGTTGTCGGCGTTGTTTACGTTACCCGGGTATGAATCCGGGCACCTCAGCCACGAGGGTCTGTAGGCCTTGTTGGATCTGCATCAGAGCTTGCAGAGCCTGGGGGTTGGACATGGCCGACAGCATCTCGGGATCCTGCATCTGAGGAGACATCGATCAGAAGGTCTTCACATGACAGGAGCCTGGGTTTCCTTGCCGACCCAGCATCACCTAAGGACCTAAGACCACAGACCTGTTGGAGGAACGTAGGGAGCTGACGTCTCATCTGCTGCTGCAGCTGGGCGTTCCCAGCAAACAGAGGGCTGGTCAGCATCATCTGGAACGTTCAGGAACATTAGGGTGTGTGTGTGTGTGTGTGTGTGTGTGTGTCTTTTCTCACTACAGTTGTGTGGAATAATAACCCCAGAAAGGGGTTGAAAAGTAATTTATAAAATGGTGTTTTTGTACCTGCGCTGCCAAATCAGGGTTCTGGCTCAGGCTGTTGAAGAGACTCCTTACATAAGGGGCAGACAGCATGCTGTGCATCAGGGTAGGATTTTCCATGATCTGCCACAGTAGACTCTGCATGCCTGGAGGAGAACATACCTGCTGTAGAACATACCAAGTAGAACACACCTGCTGTAAATGCACTGCAGTAATTAGGGAACTCGTGAGGGCTTATTACCAGTCCAGTTACTGGCTGCAAAACTGTGATTGTGTGCATTTGAATAAAATAAAAAATGTTTGACCTGTTTGCCTAACGTTTGTTTAGTTTATTTGAGGTAATTTATGAAATCTCATTATTAAAAAAATTTGGAGGACTGGAGTTTAGTGTTAGAAAAAGATCTTCTGGGTCTCCAGTAAGAGCTAAAATGTGTGTGTAATATTGTTAAAATGTCTACCCTCCATAGCTGGGCCCAGGTTGAGCAGGACGGTGCTCTGCGGACCGGTGCTGTGTTGTGTGTTGGTACTGATGGGTGTAGCTGTGCCCATAGAGGTGTCAGTGGAAGCAGGCGGGACCCTGGGGTCGGAGAGAGGGTCTCTGTTCTCCACTGCAGGTGACGTCAAGGTCATCAGAGAGGCGGATGGGTTTCCTGCAGTCTAAGCCGGAGTGGGATGTTACATTCTGTCTCACACTAAAACATATTTAAACATATAAAGAAGACTACCGCGGAGCTCATTTAACCTTTAATTGTTTCCTTTGTGCTGGTAATGCCATTATGATAGTTTTTTCAAGTTACAGCAAAAAAAAGTATACGCGAATGTGTGTTTTTTTGTGCGTGTTAGCCGTGAACGTGTTTTCACTTTAAATGTGTGTGTTCGTGTGTATGTGCGCGGTGCGTGCACAGGTCCCAGCAGCATTTAGAATGGGTTATTGTACTTCCTGTCGTGGGTCCATCCTCCGGAGGGCGCTGTTGCCCCCCGGGATGTTCTCAGGATTGCTGGGCACCCACTCCGGGCTCCTCAACATTTCCTGCATCATTGTCTGGTCCTGTGCCATCTCCGGGCTCTGAAAGACAAGAACGGGACCGGTAGAACAAGAGACTGCCGACAGACAGAACAGAGACAACGATCAACTGAAAAAACAACAAAGACCCAGGTAGCCACAACACACACCTGTCTAATGACATCGGGGTTGCTAAGCAAGTGGGAGATGTAGGGTCCATGCTGCAGCAGGGGGGTTGCCATGGTTATCTGCAAAATCATGTGTGGGTTGGACAGCAGGCCGTGGACCAAGGGGTTGTCCACAACCGGGCCGTGTACCTCTGGACTGGACATCTGCTGCCTGTGCGTCTGTTGCTGTGGCCCGGAGAGACCAGGCCTCTCAGCAGCCAGCCCAGGTCTGCCGGTACCACCTACGTGAAACAGGTTTTTCACTGCTTCATCAAACCTGTTTCATTAATTTAGATACTGAAGTAGCTTTTACCGAATAGAAACTTCTGGTTCCCAACACAAACACCGGTTACAAAATATAATAACAAATTACAATACAACGTTACCACAGAGTGCAAATTATTATAACAAAGCACTGTAGCAAAGTATTGCATTTAGTTCAAATAAGTTTCCAAAACCCTGTTTACCAACACATCCTCAGTAGCATTCGTAAGGATTTTATTTTTTAAAGTATTTACTTGTCACGTCCGTGACCTGGGGTTATTTATGTACTTTAGTTGATGACAAGGACTGTTAGTTGGTCTGGATAGCAAATTGCTGAAATGCTAATGTTAAAAATAACACTTGCAATGTATTCTGGGTAATGTTTGTCTAATAAGCGCCACTGGCAAACAAGAACAAACGTGTTATTAAAAAAAAATAGAGCCCTCCAGTTATATTATACAGTACATTAGACTGTAGTTCAAGCCAGACAAAAACAAAGGACAGAATTCCTTGTAACACACACACACACACACACACACACACACACACACACACACACGTTGTGGATGAGGGATTTGTGCAGCTGGTCTTACCTAGGCTGAAGGGAGAGAGGGTTGAAGGGGCAGGAGGAGGTCCAGGGTCAGAGGTAGGAGCTGCAGGTTGGGTATGTTCAGAAGCATTTCTGCAGGAAGGAGAGGAAGATAGATTTGGTCTTCTACCACGGAAGGGAAATGTCCGTGTCCACTGACCATGCAGAACAACTGTGGTTTTGTATTTTACCCTACTCGCATGCTTTGTGTGACGTGTGTGTTGGTGTTACCCGCTCTGTGTCTTGATAACCTGGTGAACAGTCAGTTCATCGTGGACGCCCTGATGACTCAGCAGATCTGCGTCTTTAAGAATCTTCCCGGCAAAGATGAGCACCAACTGTTCTGTTTGTGCCTTGAACAGCTTGGCTAACTGCCCCTTTAACTACATGGAAAGAGACCGACAGATGTGCGAAAAGTACGTAAACTGACCTGTGATTTCAGTAATAGCAGATTTTTCTAGAGGTGCGCACCTGCCAAAAAAGCAGGTGGTACCTTATTTGGAATAGCCTACGTAACGGCACTAATTGTGACATTTACTTTACAGAACTCCACTTCTGTGTGCAATAAAGGTATTTTGCTATAATAACGATTGTATAGCTGGCTTTGCTAATGTTCATTGTATTGAAGGATCAAGAACTTAGAATACAGGTCAAATCATGACACATTGACTGGAATACACGGAATACAGTTTTAATGTCTGTACTGACCTGTATGATAGAGCTGTTTTCTGGAATAGCGATTTCCCTTATTTCCCTTGGTGTTTTCACAGTAATTCTGATGATGTTACAGAAGGGTGACTGCTCGTTCTTATCCACAGCATCAGCCATCTCTTCTCTGGGTGGGGACAGAGTCCGTTCGCACTCAGACCGATGTATGGCAGAGAGGCGGAGGAGCACAGGCTGCGTTTGCATTAGAACAAATCGGATTTCCGATTTCCTGGCTTCCTTTAATTTATTTTTAAAAGATTCTGCAAACGGTAAAATAAACGGCCCTTTTTGAAACTCCTTAAAAAGCACTAGGTTGGATTTCTTTCAGTAAAAAAATCTAGTAAAAAAGTTTTGTACCCTATAAACATGTTATGTAAGCTACTCTAAGAGTTGTTAAGCAACACAGAGTTCTAGGCTAGGTGGAATGTCAGTTTATAATTTATAGAGCATGCAGCTTCTTCCTAGGCAATTATGTTCCAACAATCCGTTCCAGCCAATGGCTTTTAACAAGGCGGGCCTTCCTAATTGGCTTATTATGAGAACGCATTTGACCTGGAAGGTATATAGCATAAGTACCACAGGGAGTGAAGTTCACTTACTATAAGAAACTATAATAGCAGCTTGAGACCAGGATGACTAACTGCCAATTTCTCCCTCGTCATACACTACAGAAACTGAGAACTGAAAAGACTAGCTCTCTAAAGCTAGCGACCCTAAGCTAACATTAGCAAGGCTAAGAATGTCAAACTTTGAGTTAGTTTTTTTGCAACAGGTTATTCATTTTTTCATATTATTATTGGGAAATTAATTTTCAATCGGGCATTGTTGCAGAACTGCTTTTCGACTGGTGAATAATTGCAAAATATTTTTTACTGAAGATCCTTAGAAGTAGAGCTGTAACCAATTCTACTGAAATCATGCTAAGATTATTTTTCTTAGGCCCATTAGCAACCATATCCCGGTCAAGAAAACGTCGGACAGGATCGGTCATTGCTATAGTGAGAACTTGAGACTTTGTATTGCTTGCATGCTTTCTTAGTTCGTTGCCTGGAGGAGCACATTGGTTCTGGTTACTTGTTAAGACACAAAACATTGATAGAAAATTCTAATAATATGGATTTTGGACAGCAAATGTAGTGTTTCAAGCATGGTAACGGTTTTCATTTTTTATTTCTGGTTGATGCAGCTTGTCGGCCTTTGGTCAATCAGTGATTCAGAAATTTAAATCCTGGTGAATTTGATTAAGTGGTAATATTCTTGCCTGGCTTGCCCATTAGTGACCTGCTTAGCTTCAGAGGGATCCCAGCAGGTTGTGTGGTGCTGTATTAGACGCAGCTCATGGTGTAGTCTAACTGTAAACACACTTGAGGCAAAAACGGCAAGGTGTGACATGATCTTACACTGAAAAAGTTGTTTATTTTGCAGTGAAAAGAAAAAGCATACATTTCACACCTGTCACTTGGCATCATTCACACCAGAGAAATGGAGGAGCAGACAGCGTGCTTGAGCTTCAGAATCACAACAAAAAGTGGAGCCGCGATAATGTCAGTCAACATAAAACGGATCTGTATTCATAGCCGTTTACTATAAGCCTGTCAAATTACTTTGGGTGTGTGTGTGTGTGTGCAGTGCACGTAGGCAGAGAGTAACCGTAAAAACATGGAGACCATGAAGAATAGGAGTGCGTTGCTTAATTGTTTCTCTTGTAGTGGGACGTTCTTTCCTATACAGTCTTCATAGATCAGGTTCTGAACCCTTTTTCCCCTTCCTGTTTCCCTGCAATTCACAAAGGACACAGGGACATATGCAGTGAGTACAGAGTTTCTTACATATGTTGGTCCACGTTTTATAACCATCACCAAAGGGCCTGAAGTAACTCAGTAAATGAAACGACCTAGGTCACAACCAAACCATTATCCTTCACTGAACTACACCAACATTTCATCATACAGGCATTCAGTGATGAGCTGGATTCAAACAGAACCATTCACTGTCTGGCCAGTGGGTTGTGCTGTTCTGGAGTTGTTGGACTGCAGCTGACCTATCTAAGGGAAGCAGGGATGAAATGACCCACCCACACACACACACACACAGTGTATTCTACACAGAAGCCAAAGCGTCTTTCGGAACCAGGTGTAACCAGTCAGTCTTTCAGAACCAGGTGTAACCAGCTACTCTAAATATGAAATCAACTAATTACAGCAGGACTGTTGTGTGTGTGTGTGTGTGTTACAAGGAATTCTGTCCTTTGTTTTTGTCTGGCTTGAACTACAGTCTAATGTACTGTATAATATAACTGGAGGGCTCTATTTTTTTTATAACACGTTTGTTCTTGTTTGCCAGTGGTGCTTATTAGACAAACAGTGTTTTTTTATTCAATTTTTATAATCACACCTTCATAAAAACACAGTAGACGGTAGCTGGGCACAAGTCGGCTTTTCCCACCACTCACCTTCATTCCAAACAAACCCCCTCACAACTGTCAGATTACATAGATAAAACAAGATTCTGGGAAATTGCAGGGCTCTAGTATATCATAGGGACATTTCTAGCATACGTTTTACTGAGTGTCACATTGACAGTGTGATGGGTTTATATTAGTCAACCTACCTGATGGTGTTTGGGCTGATCTGTTTGTAATCCTTTCACTTTAGACTTCTCCTGTTCCAGTGAGGCATGTAGTGATGTCACCTGCAGAGAGATACAGGTTGGTTACCTAGGAGGCCCGTCTTAAACTGCCAGTCGGACATCTTGAAACATACGCACCTGTGAAGACAGCTCTTCTTTGATATTTAGCAGCTCTTCTACCTGCAGTAGGATCTCTGCCTTATCTTTCACTGTTGAGAGACAGAGAATTAATGACAAAACATGTTGCTGGGCCCTAGGCTGATCCAGCATCCTAATCCAACCAGGGTCAAATAACTTTGTTCAGACAACTTTGGGGCACCAGGATCAAGGTTGAGAAACACTAAGTGTCAATAAATCCAAAAAATATGAGGTCTAGTGTAGTATTATAGTAACAGCTGAGGTCTAGTCTCATTTGGTTGTATTATAGTAACAGCTGAGGTCTAGTCTCAGACTGTAGTATTATAGTAACAGCTGAGGTCTAGTCTCAGACTGTTGTATTATAGTAATAGCTGAGGTCTAGTCTCATACGGTTGTATTATAGTAACAGCTGAGGTCTAGTCTCAGACTGTAGTATTATAGTAACAGCTGAGGTCTAGTCTCATACGGTTGTATTATAGTAACAGCTGAGGTCTAGTCTCAGAATGTAGTATTATAGTAACAGCTGAGGTCTAGTCTCAGACTGTTGTATTATAGTAATAGCTGAGGTCTAGTCTCAAGACTGTATTATAGTAACAGCTGAGGTCTAGTCTCAGACTGTAGTATTATAGTAACAGCTGAGGTCTAGTCTCAGACTGAATCATGAATCAAATAGCTCAACTCACTCTCTCCCTGCTGCAGCATCTTCAGGAGCTGGGAGTTTCTGGCTTTCACTTCTTTGTATTTCAGCTGAGGATGGGAGAAATAAAGTATGTCTCAAATATCCACAACAACAATTAATACTGATGTCAGTATCCTGTCCATTTTCTCAAGTTTGTGAAATCCAAGTTGGAGGTTTCCCTGAATTTGGAGAGAATACAATAAAATGAGAATTTATAATGACTCACCTCCCATTGTGAAATAACTTTCTTTAACTTATATATTTCTTGGTCTTTTTTCTCAAGGTCATCCTTAAGCTGCTCAGTCCGGGGGTCCTAAGACAGGGCATTCAGTTACACCGTCCCAACAGTTCAGTGTGCAATCCCCCCAAGGGTGTCTAGCAAATATTAAAACACAAAACGGTGACGGTTGGACTGAACTTACTTCCAGTCAGTCTTACCGGATCGTGTTCTGTTGAAGTCGTGACCTCCAGGCCAGTGCTGTTGGAAAACTGTTCCCGTCTTTTTTCCCGCTGTACAATTTTGCTGACGTCATCTTCAAGCTTGTTGAAGAACCGGTCTTCTGGAGGTGTGGGTGGCTTGGACTCCTGGAGAATATGAAATGTTGTCAGTTGATACAGCATCTTAACCAAACACAAAACACACATACATAGCACTTGTACAGATTATATTACTGTCATGACATAAGAGTTTGAACCCTGGTCTGAAGCACAACACAGTAAAAATATGATGCTACTCCCTCACCTCTTTCTCCTGCTTCTTACTCTGCTGATCTATAAAGGAGAAAATATTTATTTTTAATATAATGCAACAAATCAGGTGAAAACCTTCATAACATGGAATGGGGCCATTGAGAAACCAGTGAGACCAGTAAACATGCTTGCTGAAAAAAGGGCAGTATTGATCAAGTCAACAAAAAAAATGAGTGATTGGGATGGATTAATGTTTTCACAAACTCATACTGAACTATGGAATATAGGATGGATCCAAATATAAAAATGATAATTCAGTATGTATTTTTGCCATTTGTTTACATTTACAATACAAATAAGTGAAGTGGTACAAGGTTATCTTTGGGGTTCTGATGACTGTTCAGTTCATTTAGAAGTTATATTCTTCAGAAATTAATAGGTACATTTAATTTAAGACATCCAAAAATGGATGAAGGATCTGTGGATTGCGTTTTTAATAGAATTGCAAATTTGTTTGCCCCTGGTTAAAGAGGCAGTCCAGGATTATTGGCCCGTGGTTGTAAAAGTGGTGCTATCAAGCCAAAATGGATCCCCATAAATTGTGAACCCGGTCATATATGTGCCACGTCATCAACATCACTAGATTCAAACTGTTAATGTTATGTCTTACAGTGGAATGATAGAGATTCAACTATGGATTATCCATTTATAAATAAAACATTACAAATCCAGCCCATAACGAAAGGTTGATTCTCCCCCTACTGCACAACTCACCCCCGTCAGCTTGGAAGTCCTTCAAAGAAACTGTCATCTTCTTGTCTTTGCCCTGGCTCCTCTTCTTCTCCTTCTTCCCTCCTGCTGAGCCTCTGGACTTTGGGGAGGGAGTGTCAGTGCTGTCGTCATCCTAACAGGAGGACAATTAAAAGAAAATCATCCGCTTTAACAGAATGTCGACAAGATGCGCTTTTGGTCAGAGACATACATGCGTAGATCTCTCTCAATGGTTCTGTGCTGGATGTTCAGTGACAGCGCGATGCAATAGGACAGCGTGGTACCCGTTTGTGCTGCTCAAACTCCAGTTTACTCATCATCAGCGCCTTCTCCAGGTCTGCCTCATACAGCTCACTCGTCAACTGGGTTTGTCAAAGAGAGAAGGAGGAAGATAAAGGAGGGGTTCAGCTGGCGAAAGTCAGAACACCGGTACATCCGTGAGCAATGCTAATGCCCACGTCAAGGGTTACCAGATGGGTCCGGTTCAAACATAGTCCCCACCCCCTAATCGGGGCTCATCCCAAAGAATGGAGTCACTTTGCGGACTGACCGCCCCACTAAATAGGGCCAGGTGGTTTTGGGCCAGGTCCTACCTGATCATCTCTCTGCTTCCACTGCTGCCAGCCCTCCGGGAGGATGGCTTGGTCTCCTTCTGCAGGATGGAACAGCTCATCGGCCACACTCTGCAGTGACAGGGTGGGGGGCGGGGCAGAGGCCTTCTGAGGGAGCTTCTTAAAGGCAAGATTTCTTAACTGGGGACAGGAGACAGGGGTGATAATCAGTCCACGAGCTCTGGTAAATTTTTGACTATCAAACCTTTTAGAAGGGACATCAGTGTGGACAAGGGAGTTTAAATTGCTTCTGCTAGTCACCTCATTGGCCTCGCTCTGTTGCTGTTCCTTCTTCTTCTTCCTCTTCTCCTTCTTCTTGTCGTTGCTCGCAGTTGACTTTCCCCCGATTGCCTTTCCTGGCCGAGACTTTCCAGAATTCTGGCCACTTTTAGTCTTTCCTGACTCAGAATCTGTGTCTGAATCAGAGTCAACCTGGAGCAGGGCAAAGCGGGAGGCTGTAGTGTGGACGGAGATCATTGTTGACGCCATCTTTAGATCTGTGCACAACCTACAACCAATAACATAAACACAAAGACAAGACGTTGTACATGCACATTAAGTTAGTTGCTTTACCACCGTTCTAAACGTTCAAATATGAAACACTGCTATGCAACTAACAAGCAATGGGAAAAATAGACAACATGTGTTCAGCTAGGTCTACAATTGGCTAATATACCTACTTCGGATCTCTAGCTAGAATACAAACGTTAACTGTATAGTCTAGAGTGGTATGAACCTATGTGGTAAAAAGAAAGAAAAGTAGTGAAACATTTGAGGACAGTTTCAGTGACTTGCCAGTTGACTAGCAAAGTAGATTCGTACGTAGTTAGCCAACTACATCATGTCCCACGCAACTTTTTAACGGCAACTATCTGAATGGATTGCTGCTGCAGGCGTAACTCGTCCCGCACAGGCACTCGTCTTCTGCTAGCCAGCTTGCTAGCTAGCTAGCGGTGTTTCTAAGTTAGGGGCAACACAACGATGCAGAGTGTAGTAGCTACATCTAGTTAGGTAACTGGATATCTAATAGTATCGTCATGTTACCTAGCCTAAAGATAGCTCTTAACTACTGAAATAAACTGTCCATCCGATTGTTTTGTTTCAAACTAAGAAAGTAGCTGTAGATGTTCAAATAAAGTATAAAATGTATTTGCCTAGCCAGTTAGCATTGATATAGAACGATGCAAGCTACTTAAATAAGATACACTGAAGACATACCGATTGGTGTTGCAGCTGAAACAGCTACTGCAGGTCTAACTAACGAAGATAGCTAGCTACTGTAGCTAGTAACGTTAGCTTGTATACAGTACATGTAAGCTAGGCTATCGTATCATGACATACTCCAAAAATACTTGCAATTTGGAAATAACCCTAACCCTTAAAATATAAAATATAAAATATTTGTTTGCGTGAAAATAGTCATTAAAAAATATTTAATTAAACCTTCACCTTTTCAAGAAGTTAGTTAGCTGCTATGTTCGGTAACACGTTGATCACTTTCTGTCGGCAAAGTAACTAGAAGCTAGCTAACTATGGTGGCCCAGATACCCCAAAATACAGGCAAATAGCTGCAGTAATGTCACAGGGAGTACTATGTTCACGTAATGGTTTAATTTAAACAGTAGAGGGAGACAGATATCTACTTTTGCGAGACACCGTAGTCAATACAGCAAGACTATCATAATGGTCACCTTGCTACGCCTCACTGTCTCCAAACTACAATCCAGTTATGTTGACCTTTGTATGCAGGTCAGTCAGTTCATGTCAGGAGGACAAAGGACAACCCGTTCTCCATTAGGTTTATCTGCGATTCCTTCAGCTGTAATTGTATTTCAACCATCCATGCTATTATATATAGATATATTCATCAGGGATTTTCACAATATCAATTGTGCCAATTCGACCTTAGCTCTTTTCCAGAAAGAAATATAAGTAACTTAGTGAGTTCTCTCAAAGGAGAATTTGAGAAAACCCTGATTTGTCGGCTTCAGAAAAAGAGCTTGACGTGTTGCCTGATGAGAAACCATAATAATAAATGCTCTTAACCATATCTGCTACGTTCCTACTCTAAGATTAAGTCTAATAATTTTGAGATCAATAAAGTCCAGTTTGGATATTACATTTTGAGCTGGATGTGTAATGTGTTGTTTATTTGAAAATAATGGGTAACTTAAATCACTATCATACCTCAGTTAGCCATTCAATTCCAAGCACATTAGGCACATACTCTACAGGTGCATCTAAAAAAAATTAATATAGTGGAAAATCATTTTCAAAATCCAAATCATTTTTTACCATAATTCAAATCAAAAAGTGACACCATATATTCTAGATTCATTAAACATAAAGTGAAATATTTCCATACTTCAATGGATGTCAAAAATCCAGTATCTCAAAATATTAAAATTAAAATTTACAATACAGAAATGTCAACCTGAGAAGAGCTTTAATCAGCTACACACAACCACAATCATGGGGAAGACTGCTGACTTGACAGTTGTCCAGAGGACACATTAACATCCTCCACCAGGAGGGTAAGCCACAGAAGCTCATTGCTGAAAGGGCTGGCTGTTTGCCGATTGCTGTATCAAAGCGTATTCATGGAAAGTTGCCTTAAAAGGTCAAATGTGGTAGGAAAATGACCTGTGTATGCAGGTCAGTGGTATTACTGTGCTTGATTGGCCGGACAACTCGCTTGACCTGAACACCATAAAGAATCTATGGGGAATTGTCAAGAGGAAAATATAATGCATCAAACTCAACAACACAGATGAGCTGAAGGCTGCTCTCAAAGCAACCTGGCCTTCCATAACACCTCAGGAGTGCAAGAGGCTGGTTGCCTCCATGCCACGCCGCATTGATGCAGTAATGAAAAAGGTGCGCTGACCAAGTATTTCGTTTATTAATTAACATACTCAGGAAAACTTTGTAGGTGTTTTTAGTTAATTAGCTGATTAGAGCTCCTCTCAGGTCGACATATCTGTATTATTCATTTTGTTATCTAATATTTTGAGATATTAGATTTTTTTTCTAAACACATATGGGTGATGATGAAAGTATATATTACTTTAATTGTAGTGCTAATGGTATTCATTGTCAAACCTATAAGCTAAATATTTTTAAGTTAAATATTTTTAGGTTATGACAACAAATACTCAATGTGTAGTAGTGTTTTTGGTGGTTGTTTTGGTCATTTTTGCTGTGTTAATTCACTGCCAGGCTAGTAGAGGTGGAAGTCAGTCTTGAAGGGGGCCCTCTCATCATTTCAAAGAGTACTAAAAAGAGTTCCACTGCCACCACCGCTGTCCGTTGTCTTTTGTTAAGTTTTGATGTTTATCATTCATATGCAGTACCAACCCTAGTATTCTGGGAGCCCTAAGCAAAATTTGATTTGCGGGGCCCATCTCCCCTAGTGGTCCGGGGCTCACTAGCAGACCAGAGCCACAAGCCGTTAGGGGCCCTAAGCGACGGACGCAAGGTCATTTTAAGCCTAGGGTCGGCCCTGTTTGTTTGGTCCTATTTCCAGTACTGACACGTGCTGATAACTAATTAATTGACAAGAATGCACTTGTTACTAAACTGTGTGGTTGATTCACCAAGCTCTTTTGAAGTGCATGCAGATACTGTAAGTAACTTTGGATTAGGGTGTCTGCAAAGTTACTAAAATGTAAAAATGTCATGTAATTGTAGTAGCCTAGTCACTCCATCTGATTAAATGATATCCTGGCAGAACATAATAATGAAATATAAGACCATCATACAAAATTATTTGAATAAAATATCTACAAGGTCATCAGGCCTGTGAAACAGAACCTGTGAAATGACCACTGACATTAATAATGAATTGTATTGTTATACGATCATATTTGCTCTCCATTGATGTTTGTGCAGTTTTGTTAGTTATGCATTGGTAGAAAATTGTGATATTTGAGAAACATCTAAAAATTTAGGGTTTTATTAATTAGTATTCATCCCTGTTCAAATTGTGTCTAATATTTAGTCTTCATCTTGAAGTGATTGTAGACCATGCAACTACTTCACATTCATCCGAATGCTAACTCACTTCTTGCTGTGTTTTGATTAACACCCAGGGCAAGTGTACACCACTAAATGTTTTGTCTGGTTGTTGAATCGCTAGATGCCAGCTCTGAGTCAATTAGAAACACAAGAGAAGAAACCGCTTGTTAAAGTCTATAGTTACCTGCTAACTGCTCTCGCATCTGAGCTCAAACCAAGCGCCTATATTTGCCTGGCCCTAAAGTCTTAAAATCTCATGACATACCTCCATTGCCAATAGCAAGTGTGCATGCTCATGGGGAGGTTGCAGTTGAGCGGCACGTTGATGTGGGTTTGTCTGGGTAGTGCCTGGTCAGAATTTATGTCCCAGTCCGCCCCTGGTGGTATAACATGTCGCGTAGGGCAGGCTACCTGCTACAGGTGTAATGTTTGAAAGCTTGGTTGCTTCCATTAAAAGCAATATCCGAGATAGCCACTAGATGGCACCCTGTGCCTCAAAGTCTGCAATGCACCAGGGCATCATTGTTTGACTCAAACCAAAAACCTCTTTGTGTAGGCTTTGCTATTATTTCGTCGTTGTTGTTTTTCTGAATTTTATGTGATTTAATGGATATATTTTGAATGCTGTTGTGTCCCCTAAGCGACAGGTTTAGGCCTTCTCATCCACGTAGTTGTAGACAGGTGTGTTAGTTCCAATAGATACAATGTTATTCAGACGTTGTGTTATCGTGTGGCCTATCCGTTGTGTGTGATTTATGTATGAGCTTTATGTATAAAAACAACAGGTTTGTCATTTATAAACACTGCATCTGAAGATCCATAGATATCTATAAGCCTATATGAAGGAGTCGTCGATTAGGTCTAGGCTTGGATTGCTACCAGCATAATATAGTATAGGTCTGTAATGCACGGTGGGTAAATCAAACTATTCATATAAGATTCAACTCTAATTATTAAGCTGGATGCAGGCATGCTCTTGTAATACTATCAGCTGTTTAACCAAACTTGTCAATTGGCTGCCTGCCAACACTGCTCTCCCTTGTTCCATTAGACGGAAGGAGGGGGCAGCTGAAGTTTTGCGCATGCGCGATAGGTTGTTTTTCACAAAATCCTTGCTTAAAGTGAGCTGAGCGACGAAAGTTCCTTGTCTTTGACCAGAGACCAACGCGCAGACGGCGGACGATGACAGCATCCACTGCTGTTATTAAGCCTAAACTCAATGAATTGTTGTCAAAGAAAGCACTGATCATGCCAGCTGCTTTTGCAGGGCAAAAATAGTGATCAGTGTCAGAGTACTGCATTTTACTTATGAGATAATTTTTCATTTACTTTTATTTGTAGCTACATATTTTTCAATCATGGTGCTAGGAAAGGTGAAGAGCTTCATCATAAGCTACGACTGTCATAATGAAAGCAATGTCCCCGTTTTTGCAAGCGGGGACTCTGTCTCAGGGAGGGTCATAATCGAAGTCACCGGAGAAATTCGTGTGAAATCTCTTAAAATTTACGCAAAAGGATTTGCAAAAGTTCGTTGGACTGAATCGCGAAATGCGGGATCCAACACTGCCTACACGCAAAATTACACAGAAGAAGTGGAATATCTAAACCACACAGACATCCTAATTGGACATGAAAGAGGTAAGATAAGATGATCTACACTTTATTTGTAGATAACGAAATCAGTTTGTTTCTGAGATGATCGATGTGCTCGTAGTGGGTCCTTAGGTTCCTGAGAGGATGCTGTTGTGCTGTCTTACATATACGTTACTGCCTGTCTCATAGCTTACTGAAATGAATATAGGCTAAAACGGAAAAAAATTGGTTACGATATGCGAACCAACCTATGTGATTATATATGATATTTGTTTCGTTTATTACAAGACCATGGGTAGCCTATACATACATGTCTTAGTTCAAGTTCCCAGTGAGACACTACACTACAGAAGAATATTATTCACCTAAATGATTTAAGATGTGTTAAATTCAATCGCTATGTCACTGTATTAATCATATAGGCGTATCCGATCATAGGTTAAAGACGCTTCAATTTGTGTAAGCCATCAACTTTGAGTGTCTGGGCTGCATGACAGTCGTCTCTTATCTTTCCATCACGTTAGTCTAAATAACAATTATGAATGACAATGTTTTCTAAAACACAGCATACGAAGGTATATTGCAGACTCCGTTAACATACTTGCTGATTTTTCTAAATGTAGTTGTTAACGAACGATAATTTCAGGTTCAAGCGAGTAGCTTTTCTTAAGTTTCGAACCATTGTTCAAAGCGGTTCAATCCTGTTCAGAAACTGGATGTGTGGGGTGGTGAAGGGACTGGGATTCTCCGCGTTGATTGGCTGAGGTGCTGATGTGTTTTCCAATGACCTAATGCATTTGCTGAAAGTGACAGAAAAGCGTGCAACTTTGTGATCCGACCTTTCGCCACAATGTGAATATGTGGCATCACCGTCACCCGGAGATATACAGCATTAGTTAAGTTCATATTGTGTTAATGTATTGGGCCCTAACTTATGGTTAGTGCACCTGTTTTGTTTGAGATCGCTGTATACAATCAAATCAATGATGTCCAAATCCTGCACTTGAAGGGACAACACTATATATTTTACGGGTATTAAACGTAGGCTTGGAAGTTTTAACGTTCCTGTTAGACATCACTGAACTAGGGATGTAAACCTGTTGCTAAGGAAGTAGCATACATCATTCAGCTACATTTATAGAAAGGTCAACCTGATAATTGAACTTACTAATTGAATGTGGAGTTGAAATGCATGTCACCAAGTATTTTACTAGGCTACATCATGTTCCTTGTAATTTGCTGTAAATGCATGATAACAGACGTTAACGGCTTACATGTAATCTTACTTGATGGGGAAAATAATGTATTTGATCTGTCTCTGTATTGGGAATAATGTATGTATGATTCTAATTTTTTTTATATTAATTGTTGAAGATGGTTTGATTACGTTTCTTTTTTTGAATAATGTTTGCTGTTTGTGGGTATCAGTGGTTTATAATAAAAGTGTAATTAATACAATCGCTTCGTTGTCTGCCCTCTTATTCGCGGTGTTTGTTCCTCTTTTCTTTCTGATACATTCTTTCTCACGGGTAATACAGTGGGTTAAATTACATATCGTTGGTCCATGCTGCAGTACACGCGTCAGGTCTTGAGGGGGCTGTCCTTGATAGCCAGCATGTTGGGTTGAGTCAGTGACTCAGTGCCGCACAGCGAATACGTAATGAAAGAGCCGGCTTGGGGAAGCTGCTCACTCCGGTTTAGGCCGGTCTCCTCCTGCTCGAGTCTGCTTTTGAGTGACAGATCGGCAGTTGTTTACCACGGCCCCACCGCTGCAAAGGCTGGAAGGGGGTGCTGAGCTGGCAGAAACAGAGCTCCAGTTATCGCGTTGCTTTCTTATGATACACATCAGAAATCGTACAGATATTTCTTATAGATCATGTTGTTTGTATTAAGTGCTCTGCAACGCCGACAGCCTCCTTCCCCCAACTACAAATCGAGAATTGCATAATATACGAAAAAAAAAAAATCCGGTGAAAAATTAGAATTCCGGTGTAGTCACATTTTTGTCATTATATAAACCTCAAATGTTCATATTGTTTACTGATTGTGGCGTAAAAGGTTTCTGGTTCTATACTATAAAGCCGTGTCTCTACGATGTTGAATAAAATGCAGTTTCCAGTAGAATCGCATTAATGGCAGCAGTCATAATTTAACAATTCATTTTTCTCATTCGGCACTCCAGATTGTCCTCTAATAATATTTTGCACTGTTGTGGCGATACTGTTTGGTATAATCCATTATATCTGTTGTAATTCGTTAATAGGTGACATTGTAACAGCATACGTCCCAGGTATAGTATATACATGTGTTGGAATATTGTTCCTCTGTGTTTTCAGATGATGACAATTCCGAAGAAGGCCTCACCATTATCCATTCAGGAAGACACGAGTATGCATTCAGTCTTGAGCTTCCACAGACGTGAGTGTCTCTAATTGACCTGTTGACAGACTCCTTCCAATACCCCCATGTCTGTCCGTAGTTAAATATCGTGCTAGATTCTGGCTTTATGTTCCTCTAGAATGACCTCTTTGTGTGTCCGTCTTTCTCCGGGCCCCTTTTTCCCCTGCAGACCTTTGGCTACCTCGTTTGAAGGGAAACACGGCAGTGTGCGTTACTGGGTAAAGGCTGAGCTACACAGGCCATGGCTTCTGCCCATGAAGACCAAGAAAGAGTTCACGGTCTTCGAACACATCGACATCAACACTCCCTTGCTCCTGGTGAGTTTACCGGTCCTCCTGTACATTGTGTACCATGGAAGTCTCCTAGCTGGTGGGTGCTTCCTAGTTGGCTCTGAGGTTTTCGGGTTCTTAAGTATGACTTATTTTCAAGGGGAAAATGTTGCTTGGATACAGGAAGAATTAGCCAATAACCGCACTCGCGGTCTTGGAATTTGTTGTAATCTGTTTACACCAATGGCCATCTGTCATTGCGGTTGCAGAAGTCCTGCAATTTTGTTTGACTAACTGACACCAAAGCTCAGAAGTCGTGGGACACGTTTTGCCGTACCTAAGAGATTACTGTCTTATCAGAGTAACTGTTGGAATACTGAAGACTCATAATACAGAGCTTAAAGAGGGACACTGTGATTGTGGGAGAGTTGAGGAAGAAATTCTTTGAGGTGTTCCACGTAACGCCGGGTAGACAAATAAAAATGAACGGGGTTTCCTGGTGTTTTTGAACAATGTGCCTTGGTTGCTGTCGTGACTGCTGTCATGTTAACCGCGAGCAGTGACTTTTCTGCCCGGTACCGGAGGGCCTGCGGGATGATTGGGAAGAGGAATCAAGAAGCTCGATTCCCAAGCGCTTCCATTGAACCGTTTTCCATGTCTCTCCAGTCACCCTTGGCAGGCACGAAAGAGAAGACTCTCTGCTGCTGGTTCTGCACCTCAGGCCCAATCTCCTTAAGTGCCAAAATAGAACGGAAGGGATATACCCCAGGTAAGGACATCCAGACCCTGTCACTCTAATTTATTAGTGATCTGTTGCTCCTGTATATTAATGGCTACCCGACTGCTGTTTTTGTGTTTGGAGAAATCTTAATTGAATCATCTACAATGTCTCCGCAGGAGAGTCCATTCAGATCTTTGCAGAGATCGAGAACTGCTCCTCTCGCATGGTCGTGCCAAAGGCAGCCATTTACCAAACCCAGACCTTCTACGCCAAAGGGAAAATGAAGGAGGTCAAACAGCTGGTTGCCAACCTCCGAGGGGAGTCGCTGTCCTCGGGCAAGACTGAGACGTGGAGCGGCAAAATGTTGAAGATCCCGCCTGTCTCTCCTTCCATCTTGGATTGCAGCATAATCCGAGTGGAGTATTCTCTCATGGTGAGTTTAGCTGCTTCGCTCTCAGTCTCAATGATGTGCCCCCCCCCCAAAAAAAAATCTCAACCAATTTGAACATGATGAGGTGAATCCATACATCGGTATATGGTATAATCTGATGTTAAATGACTAGTTACTATTCTGTATGCATTGCTATAATGCATGTTGGTAGTAGACTTCCTTTCGTAGGCTTCTTAACTTCCTAGAAAGTGCTCAAGGTTTCCTACTGTCTGACTTAGGGAGCTTTGGCAAACACATCATCCTGGTGTGAGGTGTTTTCCTCCACACGTAGTTAAGAGGATCAGTCTCTAGAGTAAATCTTTACACCTGTCTCAGGTAGTTATGCCCTATACCATTTCCACAGACTGCTTTAGGCTTCTTGCATTAGTAAAAAAAAAACTGACCTGTATACAGAATGACTGTAGCAATGTGGTACCCACACGGGTGTGGTTTCCGGCGAAGGTGGTGGTCTGGTGTTTCTAACCCCTCCGTGGCGCTGCTCTCCAGGTGTACGTGGACATCCCCGGAGCCATGAACCTGTCTCTGAACCTGCCGCTGGTCATCGGCACCATCCCGCTGCACACCTTCGGCAGCCGCACCTCCAGTGTCAGCAGCCAGTGTAGCATGACCATGAGTTGGCTGGGCATGGCCCTACCGGAGCGCCCCGAAGCCCCGCCCAGCTACGCGGAGATCGTGACCGAGGAGCAGAGGCAGCGCCTGGAGGTGACCGCGGCCAGGGATGAGTTGGAGGGACCACTGTTCGCCTATATCCAGGAGTTCCGCTTCCAGCCACCTCCGCTCTACTCCGAGGTACGAGTCCGAAACGAGACTGATGTTTTGGCACTCTGCGCTCGGTCAACCTCCATGGAGGTCCCGTTGCAGCATTTACAGTGTGTCCTCTTCTTCCCCTAGGTTGACCCTAATCCTGATCAAGCCAGCAGGACAGAGGAACGTAGGCCTGACACCTGTCCGTCGCGCTGAAGGAAACTCTGAACACGCCCCGAGATGTTTGGGGCATTTCAAATCGGCTCTGTTTTTGTTTATTTTTCCCCCCCCGGCGACAGCTTTTGCGATCCGTCGACGTCGAGAGAAAACAAACAAACCAACAGGGGCAAGAACCACCGGTGAACGTAGCCCTGTCCCCTCCTAGAGAGAGAGAGGCACAGGAAGTCAGTGCGGAGATGCTTCTTGGCAGCCTGCCTGCCTTACCGAGGGATGGCCGGACGAACACACCCCTAACCTGTGAGAACAGCAACCCCTGTAACAAAGACACCCCTGGTGGAGAGAGTGAAAACTCGCCAGGGCTTCGTCTGCCTACAGCTCTTAACCGCCTGCTTTCTTCTGCAATTCCGGCACATGTGGACATGGCTCTCCCATGGAGCAGAACTAATCATGTCGAGACCTGAGCAGATGAAAAGAAAACGGGAAGAGAACACAACATGACCACCACTGTATGATTAGCTCAGCAGCAGAAAACGACTGAGCGAAGTCTGGCCTCCTCCAATTGATCTGGAACTGGCTTTATATCCAGGCTACCTTTGGTCTCAGTTGGGATTTTTGCACGTTATTCTTTGCTTGAGTTGTGTGGCTCCGTTTTGAAGAAGAAAAAAATAGTTACACTTCTTTCTTTTTTTTAAAGTGTAGTAATATCATGGACTAATGAGCTTATCTCCTAGACTCCTTGTCCACACAACTTTGAACAACGCAAAGAACTTAGAGACTAGGAGGAGAGACACTGAAAAGGACAAACAATGCACTGACCTTGTTTTAGCTTTTGTTAATGTAATTTTTTTTCTAATTACATTTCCTTGTGTAGACTGAACCTGAAAGAAGCAGCACTCTCTTTTTCCTTAGTTTGAATCTAAGTGTCGCTTACTTTTTCCTGGTTCTCTTTAAAATGTTAGGTCTTTTGATTTAGATCCATACTTAGAATGCCTTCAAGCCAATCATTGTTTGCTTTGTGTTTATGTCTCGCTTCGTTCTGGAGAAGAGGAGCCGCAGGCCAGCACTTGTGTCTGTGTGTGTCTTTAAGAGTGAGACATTGAAATTCCAAGATGAAATGGCTGCAGTTCCTCGACTCCCAGTACAGAGCAACACAAGCTTACATACTGCCTAAAAAAGCACTGTCTCAGGTGATCTTCTCACTTGCCAAACGGTTAAAAAAAGTTACAAAAAAATGTTATGTTTTGTTTTAATTGCACTGTTTGATATAGTAAAAGGAGGATTTATTTTCTTAAAAAAAGGATAATACCAAAACAAGAGAGAAGACAAATAAACAGAGCAGCAAGGCAGCTTTTGAAAACGAACGACATTCCCTTTTTGTCCTTGCTGAAGTTGCCGACTTCATTCACCAACTGCTTTATTTTCCAGACCAGTGAAGCCTGAAATGTTAGAATCATACATGAAAAAGAGACTACATGGTATGACCTGCTTCTAAGACTAGGGTGGACAGAAAACCTGCCTGAAATTGTCGGAAGTTGCTAAAGCTCCACTCAAACTGGCCAGAACAAGTAGTTTTTGGTTGAAATGAGCAATACATTGGTTTTAAAACTCATTCAACACCTATACCAGCAAGAGCGGAGATTTGGCATCGTCTTGAACATGAGGCACCTTTTGACCATAAAAAAACAAAATGGAAAAAATAGCATTAATGGTGTAGGTCTGGAAAAAGTCTGGTAATTACATTTTGTGATGTAGTCAAGCAGTGTTGTTGGACATTAATGTATGATTTCATCTTCTACAATTTAAAGGCATATAATTTTAGTTTTGGAACGTTTATGACGGTCCAATTAGTTGGAACATTTGTGTGTGTTTGTGTGTGTGTGTGTGTGTACTCTGTTAAGATCTGTCTAGCAGTTATAAGAATGCTCCTTACAGGGACGACAAACTACCATTTAAAGTGATCTTATCTCAGTGGCCTTGACACAGAACTAACCTAATTATCGAGTGTCCAAATAATTTACAACCTTGCTCTTTCTGCTCTATTTTGTTTGTACGTCTGTATGTATCATTGGTCCATTAATGCTTTTCAAAGGGACAAAAAGGGAATCATATTTTTTTTAAATTTAAAGTGTAAAAAGAAAAAGACGCCGATCCCTGTTACAAGCCTATTTGACTGTGCGTTTAGTAATGACTGGTCTAGTTTATGTACTTGGGCATTTATAGTTTCTCATCCAGTCAGAGAACCCTGTTTAGTTAAGTTCACCTCTCAGCTTCAGGAAACAGCTGTGGATCAGCAAACCCTTCTCCCTGACTGAGAAAGAATCAACTGAGTTGAGTAGACTGAGAGATCCTCTTCTCACTAACAATTTTTTTTTTTTTTTTATCTTGGGGAAGCTAAAGCTAAAAGAAAAATGTATAAGCTTATCTGTTTCAGGTTGGTCGAATCTACAGTCCATTGTTTGGGCCCTAGTGTAGTCCTGTGTTAAGCTAAATTCCTGACTTATTGAAGTGAGGGATCAAAATGTTAAAAATGGGAGAGTGGATTGAAAATGTTTTAGAATTTAAGTGCAATATTACTCATTTAAATTTGTATTATTCACTATTTGTATGTCTAGTTTCCTTTTTCAGTTTTGATCATGATCATCCTATAGTTTTTCAGTGATCTGTTTCTTTTGAGTTTAATAAACTATTTTTTTGTTCAAATTGACATAACCCTCACGTTGTCTTCTTGTGCATCAGTTGGAGGTTTATGGTTCAATAAAGATGATTGTCTGCTCAAATGAAAACATCAGGTATCCTGACATCAATTGCAGGTCGCCTCACTCGACTAACCCTTGTCTGAATAAAGGTCAGTCGCTCAGCATCAAGGGAAGTACAGCAGTGCTTCATTCGAAAAGAAACTACCCGACACTGGTTACTGAACACACGTGGCCTGGGCCCTAGAAAGCTGCACAACAGCACACCTGCTGGCCGTTACTAGAACTTCCACTTCACTTCTCATGTAATAGACAGCATCAGGATGATGGTTTTATACTGACGGCTGGATGACACACACCATCAATGTCAATACCAGCCTCATCTGCTTATGGCTACAATAGGCCGGACAAAGTGGAGGTGATTTGGTTAAAGAAGATCACAGAGTTAAGTAATGTAAAAAAATATATATTTATATTAAAAAATGTCCAAAGTTAATTGGAAATGGTAATACTTGCCGGATGTTTTATTCAGATGTGGGTGGTTGAATTTATTTTGAGATTATAGATTATATGTGCTTAGATCGTATCCCCCTTATAGCCACGACTGTAACTTTCAACAGATATTTTTTTGCAACTGCTCTCCCCAGAAGGATTTGTTAATGTGTGGCAGCAGTCCATATTGGGTCTGTATTGCTGAACTGTTACACATTGCACGATTGATATGTGAGGACAATTTCTGATTGCGCCAATGTGTATGTACTGTTTGCCGTAGATGCCAGCACCAGGACATTGTCTACATTTCAATCACCATTGAATGCTGCTCTGCAGCGTTTTACTCTGGGATTCAATCCGAGGTGCTGAGTAGTACTGGAAAACTGGCAACACAACCTCTCCTGAATGTTCCCTTGATGCAAGCATTTTCAATATAAAGCTCTATGTTATAACAGGTCTTGAGCTAAGTCCTAATTTGTTGTTCCACTGGGAGTAGCAATGCCGTCCAGTGGGCTATATTTCTGAATCCAGAGAGACCATCGCTGCTGTTCATCTGACAAGCTGTGAGGGGTCAAGGGTCAGATGCTACCGAGGTACTGGAAGCCAGGGATGCCAGAGACGCTGAGTGTACTTACTGATTGAGCTTGCCTTGTGAGGGGGCTCCAGGGGTCATGGACCCTGTGAATGTCAAATGTCATAGGTCGCTGAGACGCATCTCTAGGAACAACCACCGACGCCCAGCATAGCTACAGCAGTGCAGAAACACAGAAGAACATACAACAGGATTTATTGATTCACACAGAATGTCATGACGACATTGACCTTGTTGTCCCCGACCCGGTTTGATCAGAACAAACTGGATTCTACTGTGCATAATTCCTTCTAATTAGGCACTGATAATAAAAGCTTGGCAATCAACAAATGTGTCAAATAGATGGCTGTTTCTATTGTCGTTTGAACTTTACTCCAATTTACTTTTTAATTAACAATACCAAGAAAGACAAGTCGATCCAGATGGCTTTCACTATGTCAGCAACGTTTTGTAATAAGTGTGGACAATCCTGCTAGAGTCAGTCAGTGTCAAGAAAAATGCACTACTCTCAGACAAGGCTTCGGTTTTCGCTCAGGCCTCCGACAGTAACGCAACATTTTGCACGTCGTACAAACAAAGCCTCATAAAACCCTATATCTGTTCTGAGGTTCAGATTCAAAAACACGTTCTGCCCTTTGGAGGACACGTGAACCCTATTCGTCAAAAAAAAATTGCCAGGTAATCGTTCCACACACATCTTACCCGAGTTACGTCTCTGTTCCATTCCGGTGTGATGACTCAGCGGCCGGCTCAGCGTTGACCTAGCTCTTTTGTTTCCCTTTGTCCCCGACCCCCTGGGCCCTGCCCCCTGGCCCTGCCCCCTGGCCTGGCCTTGTGGGTCTGGCTCATTGTGTCAGGCTGACCCTTTGTGACCCAGATAAAGAAGGGTGGAATTATTTGAGGGGATCGGTTTGCTGTGTGACTACGTAGTGCTGACGCTACGCAGGCCTCAGCTATTTCTTCTCAACGGCTAATCCCGGGTACCCCAACCCTATGCTACGTGGCGGCCTGTGACCAGGCAACTCCGGGACAACCGTGGGAGGGGCCTAACTGCTTCATCATCACTGTTACACAACTAATCTGTTACTGTAGATACACGTTCCTGCACGTTCTTTCACGAATGAAGATACAGAACTTCACCAAGGTCTTTCTTAACATCCCATTTCAGAGTGCATCTGCTATATGTTGTACGTGCATAATCTATAAGAATCAATATCACACCAAGTTCACCATGAAATTACAAGTTTGCAAGATTGAGGTCTTCCAGCTTTCAATATGACTGGGGTACTTGTCTCTGTGTCTTTCCTGGAAAACGGAAAGCTTTCTGGAATGCAAGAGGATGTCGGTCTCCTTCGACCCTTGAAGGGAACTATGTTTGAGAAGGAAATGTTAACACTATTGTTTAAAGTTCGTCACATTTGAACCGTAACAATACTTTGGCCTGAGGTGGATTTACGTTGCCAATATTAGTTCCAATGCTATGTTATTTTCAATATTGATTTCTAGTCAATAGAAGTCGTCATTGTGAAGCCCTAACACAAAGCCTCTGGTCATGGATACCAGAAAGACACAGATTATTACGTAGCCTTCGTCTTAGACACTTGGAACAAGTCGTCTTATTGAGTAAATTATGGAAAATGCCAGGGGTTTGTCCTTCTTTGGTGCACTGACAACAGTTAAGGCAAATAACTCCAGGCAGATCCAGCTGTGTTAGAAGACCGTGTGCAGTCTGAGGTAATTACAAAGGAGACTTGCGGTTTAATTCATTTTAGCAATGATGTTCTTTTCCATGTCCTGAACTTTCACTCTTTCACTCTCCTTTAAAACTAGTTGGCTACTCATATCTGACATTATGTTCCTGCACTGTTTTATTGTTAGACATCAAGGCCGTAATGTTCCCAACCCAAAGGGATGCGCGGCCTCTGGTCTTCATCACCATCAACAACACGGAGGGAACTGGCTCATTCCGGTTTCAAAGCTTTTGACTCTGTAAAGACACGGTCGGTGTTGTTACTGCCACAGACGTCACGTCTGACAGGTCTGAAGGGAGGGATTACCAACGACTTTGCCAAGGACAAACTGTTTACCTTCACAAGAGCACCAGCGCAGCCCAGGAGGGACGGCAGGAGCCCACTGCACAGTACCCACGTGCATGCCAGCGGGTCGCAGGCAAACACCAGAGCCCGAGTCACCACCAGTCGCTGAATACACTCACACGTACCGAGAATTTCCGCCGATGATACGGAACGGCGAGAGTGAAACGGGTCCAAACACTCGTAGTGCTCCGCTGCCTCGGTCGCCACGGCAATGCGTGAGAAAAACACATTAGGGAAGAGGTAGACAGCTGCAGTCAAAGACACAGACTCCGTGGGCCAAGTGCTGTCCGTTTGGGCCGCACTTGGCCCATGTACGCCATGGGGCAACCTGATAGCCCCAGCAACAGCCCGGGCCTGCTCTGCCAGGGCTTCATATTCGGCGGTCTGGACCGGCATTGTCAACATTCCTTCACAGACGCTGGGAATGTCGGCAGCCGCGCCACAGAGCCGTACGTTCCAGTTCTCAACAACACAGTAAGCAGGCATAATATTAGTGTTATGAAAACAAACATGACAAACTCCGGGAACACGTGCAGTCCTGTGAATACAGATGAGACTAAAGGGGCGCTTGGGTGGACGTGGCACGCTCAGTCGATGTGCGTATGTTCCGTTTGGAAATGCATTTAGTGTTAATGATGATTTGTACTGAGCGTTCGTTCTTGTTGCCTTTTCACCTCAGTGGAAAAGCTGTTGTGATGTTGATGGCACAACACCTGCAATGACGATTTACTGTTGGTCCTTTCGAAATCACGCCTTCATTTGGAGGCCCACAGACAGTCACAACCGTTACATTGACCGCCACACACATTGTTAAAGCATTGATACCGTTTTCCGTTCTGTTGTCAGTTGATTAGCCGTGTGTTGACTTAAGTGGTACCTCATACTGGGATTAGATGTTCCTAGCTGCCAGTGGGACGGCTCTCAGATAAACATGAGGTTTTGTCAGGCCTGATTAAATGTCCCTGAAATTCTGGCAGCCACCATTAAAAGTCAGAGTTAATTTCTTGATGTTGACAGATAGTACTCTGGACGGCCGTGTTTGAACAGGGCTCAGTGTTGTTGTAATTCACCCCTCCTCCACAGGAATCCTGTGTGTGGCAGCGTTACGGTGAAATGCTCTGGATTAGTGTCGGCAAAATGACAAAAAACAAAAGTTATTTAACGGTCCTAAAGACAAGCAGTAACTAGGACAGTGAAAGAAAGTGGGTGTCAGAGACATGTAAAGGGCGTAACTGCAACCTGCCCTTTGGTTCTGGCCAACTCGGGTTTCTGCATCGCACGCACCCTACAGAGGATCCAGTGTGGAGGGGAGGGGGGTACTGCCGCACCCCACTGTATTATTGGATGTTTATGTCACACAGTATTACGGCCATTTCCCTGAGGGTTTTTTGGAAGTGGCTCACAGCAGCCACCAGACAGTAACAATCTCAGAACCGAAAGATTGTAGTTGTACCCAGTAAATGCACTGAGTGTGTACAGAACCTTTATTCTGTGATGTTTGTATGTTTATGAAATAATATTTAGCCTTGTTTTGAATTTGCTAATTTTTGTATCGTACACAGACACCAACATGTTTGTGTTTAACGCTGTGTGCCTCCGTGGTATTTCTCAAACGTCAGTGAGGCGTAGCCTGAGTTGGAGACTTGGGAGCGCCTCACTTCTTTTTTTCTGGGGGGGTGGGGGGGTTGAGCTTCCATTTTTAGATGTGGCTGACTCACGACCAGCCCGAGTCCCCGTCCACCCGATCAGTTTCTCCTGAGTCACAAGGAACCCCGTGGCTGAGTTCAGCAAAAAGCAGGTGCTGCAGGACATGGGAGCTCTGCTCTGCCGGCCGGTTCCAGACAAGACCCCCCCGCATGCCTCCCTCGGACCAGCCCCCCGTCTCGCTGGCATTCTTTCCAGTCACATAACATCCAGCCTCCGTCCCCGCCCTCCACCCGCCCCCCACCCGGCCTCTAGCTGTCAGAGAAGTCTGTGAGGGATGTCCATGTTTTCTGTCAGTTACAGAGACTCTCTTCTCTTCTTCTCTTTCCCCTCTCTCGCTGTCTTTCTGTAGAAGTCTGTGAGAAATGCAGATATATAAAATGCTCCGGGAGAGAAGCGCTGTACTGTTGTGGTCACACCGTCGCACCCTTGTTTTATGAAAGTGACCACTCGCGCGGACCACTAACTCAATTCTCTTCTTCTGTTCCACTGAAGATTCCTGGCACACCACAGGGAACACTCCACGTCAGTGCTTCGTGGCACATCTGGCCAACGGCTCCTTGTCAACAATAATAATAATAAAGAAGAAAATTAAGAAAAAAAACAGCTTACGGTGCTTTGTAAAGCTTCGTATGACTATCTGTTGTCTGGTAATGAACACCACTTGTGCAACATGAACTCTGTGTGTGTCCGTGTCAGTGTGCTCTGTATGGAAACCATCCTCACATAGCTCCTCTCTGACCCAGATCCATGTGCAACACCCTCTTTAAAGGACTGTCACAGTCTAACAGAACAGGTGAGACCCAAGTCACCCATTGAAAATAGAACACAGCACAGCAACCATCTAGCACATTTGGTTTGCCAAAGGTTGTGGGAACATTGTTTTTGTTTTCATGTTGAATGGGGAAATGAAGCAGCGGAAATTATTTGTTATTTTCACTGAATGTTTTAGTAGGACGTTTGATAACACTGTTTGACTATTTTTGGTTGACCTTTTGACCTAAAAGTAAACGCTTCCTTAGGCATGAATCTTTTTTATTTTAATGCAAAATCAGTGATTCAACCGTGTGATTTTTTCTGTTTTCTATCAATGGAATTCCTTTTCTGTGCTCCCAGGATGTAGGTATGTAAACTGTTTCTTTTATTCTGTTTAAACAGACCCCAATTCAAAGGAAACAGAGCAGTCATTTACTGCATAACCTCAAAAACCCACTAAAAAACTCCCAAAACACAGGATACAGTGTTTTATTTAATACTGAGAACAGAATGCCTAGTATACATTTTCAAAAATATTATTAGAATGTTTTCTGAACGTTGCTTGTATTTCCTTTTTGGAACCTTTCTGAATGTTCTCTGAATAGTGCCCCATATACAACCTTGTGAAAAAGCACTGAAATAACGAAATAAGAATGTTATGTCAAAGTTCTTGGCACTATTTAAGAACCTAACCAATGACAAACCAATATAATAATGTTTGTTTGTTCCTTGAATGGACCATGAATGTTATGAAGCCTTTTGGTTGCATGTTGTAGAAAAGGTGTTGCTCTCTCAAGTAATAAGAAACATGTTGGTTTTCAGAATGTTATATTCCACTTGGATATACATCAGAAAATACATATTTAATGTACACTAGTCAGTGTTATATAAACCCAAAATTATTCACAAATTCAATTCCATTGTGTCTATACAGCTCTATAGCCTGATCAGCCACAGGGACTTTACTTTTCTCTACTAAATTCCATAACTCCAATGTACTGATCATAAACATTTAGAAACTCCCCACAAAAATTTGCCATAAAAGCTGTGATGTAAACAGTCTGAACGCTGAGGGTGTATTGGGCCCATATTTTCTCCCTCCCATGTGCTCACAGATTAAACACACTGCAGTAAATCAAGCCTACAATGCCAGGCATTTAGATGCCTTTATGACATTTGGCCTCACGATTGGACAGGGACACTACCTGTTGATTTCCAAAATTAAGGCTGACTTGAAATGTGATCCTGTGGCTGATGGAAGGAGAGACACTAAGTTATGCAGACATTGCTTGGTGACTTACCCAGTCCTTACATCTGTGAGGCAGGTTGTGCCACAGTACCCATAATGCTCTGCACTTACAGTACCAGTCAGAAGTTTGGACCCACCGATTAAGCCCAGACCGGATGATTTTCTTTGTTTGTTAGTTCATAAGTTTGTTAATCATTATAATTCCATTTTATCTGGTCCCTGTTTTGTGATGTCCAATCTGCGATTCAGGCCTTGACTTGTTGCAACAACAACACAGCTAGAGCCTTTCTGCTGGTCAGCACATTGCTAGCTCTACCAAAAAGTATTTTCTGGCGTATGAGAGTTGGAGGACAACAATATTGAGAGGGTACGCGGAGCACAGCAGGTCCATATGAATCAGCATTGTTGATCAAGTAAATGTTATACCAAAGTAAATAGGTCTCGTACCCTTTCACCTTACCAAACATTCCGTCTTTTTTATAGCCAGAGTCTGTGTATCACAAACTACATGAGTGTATATGTCTTCAGCATGTCTACTGTGATGCACTTCTCACATTATATAATGCCATAGTTGTAATGCCGGGAATATTGATGTCGGCTGGTTTCGTGTTCCATAACTTTCCTGGCAGAGCAGCCTGCCCAACCACCCAAATGTAGTTCTGTCCAGTTTGAAATCTACAGCCCAGGCCTAGCAGTACAACAGTGTGTCACCTCGGTTGACACCTGGTCTGACCAGAAGAGTCTACATTGTTGTCAAGGCTGGAGCGGCCGTAGCCCCCCCCTGGGACCAGGCTTAAAACATTGGTCTTGTGTTTCCAATAATCTGTAACCAACCGCCTTGGCTGTGGTTAAATGACAGTTTGTTGAAAACCGCTGGTGGGATCGGAATCCTAGACAATATTTAAAAAGGTTGAAGCGGCGATTCGTGTCGATTGAAATGGCAATGTGTGTCGATTGAAATGGCAATGTGTGTCGATTGAAATGGCAATGTGTGTCGATTGAAATGGCGATGCGTGTCGATTGAAATGGCAATGTGTGTCGATTGAAATGGCAATGCGTGTCGATTGAAATGGCAATGCGTGTCGATTAAAATGGCGATGCGTGTCGATTGAAATGGCAATGCGTGTCGATTGAAATGGCAATGTGTGTCGATTGAAATGGCGATGCGTGTCGATTGAAATGGCAATGCGTGTCGATTGAAATGGCGATGCGTGTTGATTGAAATGGCAATGCGTGTCGATTAAAATGGCGATGCGTGCTCATTATCTTGCCCACAACAAAAACAATCGAAGAGTTTTGCAACTTCTTGTTTCTGTTATCCTTTTGTCATACATAACCCTTTCCTCTTGTCTCCATACAGGTCTTTCTCTTAAGGGCTGGAGAGGGACGACGAGACAGATGAGACTGGGGCAGATTTTCTTTCTTTTCTATTTACATAATATTGGCAGGTCCGTAGCCATTGATTCAACAAAGATCTGTCAATGGTTAGTTAAGTTCATTAGAATCCCCATCTGTTGTTGCACATCCAGCAGTTTCGGTATCTGGAATCCACATGAAACACAAAGGATAGAGCAGTTAGCTTCTGAGAAGAGCAGATATGATGCCATTAGATCGCCTGCTACTTAAGTTTAGCTTGATTTCAACAAAAAATGATCTAAAAGTGTCGTGAAGATGTTGTAGGTACTTGTTTTCTTGAATCATACTGATCTACAACTATTATAAAAACTGAAAGCATCTCTCCTGGAGCACAATAGCCAAAAGGAACGGGTATAATGTGATACATATACATGTTTATTTATTCTGATTATCAGCTGTACTGAAAGTGAGAGTTTGGGGATGAGAAACATATCTTTCCTCCTTTGTGAGTCACTGCTATCTTTCTTGTCACTCTCAAGCCTACCTGTATTCTGTCCTGCACATGTTCTTTTTCTCTGCCCTCCCTCCCTACATTCTTTTTACTGTGCTAAGCGATGGTTCAGCCCTGACTCATGAAACCTTTGAAAGGGCGTGACCTAACGACATCAGCCAAGTCAGCTCAGCCAATGGCCAGTGAGTCGTGTGGTCACACACCCTTACAGCACCACCCCTCTGCAAACTCATACATGTACACGCCCACCTAGCCACACACACACACACACACACACACACACACACACACACAGACAGTCATTTTGTCATAAGTATTCCTCAGACACAAGCACAGAAATTGTTGACTATCACAACGCTCCACACCTCCTTCCCTCTCACTCTCTCCTGTGATTATCTCTCAGGGCCTCCCAATGTGTAAAAAGTCCATCTTAATCCAACTGTGAAGCCATCTGTCCATCTTGCTCTCTGGGTCTGTCCATCTTTTACACAGTGAGTAGTGAGAGGGAAGGACAAGGGCAGACCAGTCTATTCCGGTTCTGTGACTCAAACGGGTCACCAAAATGAGGCCCCAAATTAAAAAAGCCCCTCTCACCTGACTCAGTTTTGGGCGGGCATTTTCAGTGGTGAGCACACTTCGTCTCGGCTTGCTGAGTCCCCCACATAGGAATGTATTGTTGTGTTACACATGCAAGTACAAATCTCCCGCGACCGATTCACTCACTATCTATGTGCCGGTTCCACACAGAGTTTCACTCACAAACTGCAAAACAGCACAACTGCAAATAGCTGCACTGGGGATTCTGAGAAAGCGGTCCTGACCCAGTCCATCTCTCAGTTCTTACTGACTAAACGCAGGCACTCAAAAGTCCACTGATTTGTGATCTCTATCACAAATTGTACAGAGACGGCAAGCCTCACCACGGAAAGAGACAGTAACATCCACGGGGATTTCCTGGTTTCACGGCTCACTGTTGTCTCCTTCACACTGTCTTGGTGTCTGTGGCTTCATTGTTCTCAGTCAGCAACCCACCCCAGAGGACTGTGTGGGATGCGCTGACATTTCAGTTCTGTATTCTACTGTGGATTGACCCACGGCGAAAACCTGACTGGACCGGTTCAGGCATGCTAAGATATAGCCAGAGGATCTGACCGGTTAGGACTAGTTGAGTCTGTCGGACAGCGGAGCCATTGTGGCCGCGGCTCTTTAAATTGTCACATCCTGTGTCGCGTGGTCAACAGTCCCTGCAGACGTCCACCATTATCACGCTAAGCTAGCTCCTCTCAGCCATGGCGTCGCCACCTCGCAGTCCAACCTAAGGAGGAAATGGACATTCAGCCTCGCCCTTTCCGACGCGTCTCCATCCCAACGACAACTTGGTGCAACCCCCCGTATTTATAGAGGATCGGGGGCGACGCGAGGCAAACCCAGCGCCGCTCGCTCGGGGATCTCTCTGCCTCCACATTAACAGCCCAGTTCCAGAAGGTGTGGCTGGCCTTAACTAGGGCAGCAGAGGCGGTGAATGATAAGACAAACTGGTTGATGCTGGATTGATTGACCAGCAATTAGAGAGAGTCTGTGGAATGGGGTTAAGGAGGTCTCTCTGAGACTCGGCGTGCTCGTCGCCACTGATAGCTGGCAGGGTTGGAAGGCTTTATCAGGGCCCCGCAGGTCATCTGTTTCTTTGAGACTGTACACACACACACACACACACACACACACACACACACACACACACACACACACACACACACACTATCGCCTGGAGACGACTCTTGTCACGGTCGTATGAGTGGGTGTGGCAAGAACCAGTTCTTTTAGATAGAGGTGGCAAATGCATACGCTGTCCGGCCACACTGGAAATGTTCATTGTGTCCATTTCCACTGTTCACGCCCTAAGGCAGAGATGGAGATCTCGCAGAGACTAGTGAGCTCGAAACAAGTTTGAGACATACGCTGGTGAGCCAGACTCCTTCAGCATATGAGCTAAGACCGCTGGCAACAGCAAAACAACTGAGACCGTTGCCACGGCGAACGATGAGTCTGTCCCCATTTGAGGGTAAAGATAAAGACCCCACTTGCTTAGTGAGCTAGGACTATTAACCCGTCACTATCACCCTCCGCCATGGATTTCTGCCAAGCAGACAGGGAGGAATGGTGTGAACAACATATACTCCAGGGACTTGAGCTAGATTCCGCCCAGCCGGAGTTTCAGGTTTCAACATTTTATTAGCCACATTCATATCACAGCAGATGTTACGGTGGTTGTAGAGGAATGTTTTAGTTTTGATTAATTTATAATGCAATTTTCTTGTAAAATCACAAGATAATAAGACAGGCCATAATGTAAAACAAAAAAGCAAGATCAACGTGAGTACAAATGACAGAACTATAAATTATCATGAACTCATCCTACCAATGAGTTGTCCAAATGGAAATCTGCCTGACAGTGGGTATATATATATATACATACAGTAAGTCGGATTACAGCCCCGGAAACAATTAAGAGGCCACTGCACCTTTTTCTTAGTCGAAAAGGAAGGTTTTGAGTGAGGAACAGGAAGGTTAAGAGACCACTACAAATTGAATCCTTCTGTTCCTCACTTAAAACGTACCGTTTCAACTTTTTTGGAAAGGAAATAAAAGGGTACAGTGGTCATTTTTTTTTATCCAGAGCTGTATATATTTATCAATCCAATCAGCACGATTAAAATGCCATAATTATTTCAAATGTTAGCTCTACTGTAGTTGGATAAAGCTGTCTGATTGTGCAAATAATGAAAGTAAAAGATGGCCTGAATGGGAAACAGGAAAAACAAGATAATAAAATGGTTGCAGTTTAACTACACTTATAAAAACTCAAACTAAGACTAAAACAGGTGGCGAAACAACAGTGCTTGGAATATGAACACAACTATAAAGTGACCATCATTCAGCATCGGCCAGTGTTCATTAAGCACTACAACCACAGCATGGACTAGGAGCATTGTGTGTGTCGGCGAATGTGTGTGTTGTTGACCGTGGATGTAGGAGATCTGGTGTGAATCCATTGTGAGCATGTGTGAACGAGCCAGGGTCATTCTGTTGTGTGTGACAAAGTATCTACAGCACAGATCAGGACAGACTCCAGACTGGCAGTTAATTTAGTTTGACCGTTTCATTTCCAGTGTCTATGCTGTGGACATCATGCCGCTGTCTGTTTCTGCTAGATGGTAAGAGAACAGCTCTTGCTTGGGTGGTCGGAGTACATGGTCTGTATTGCTGTCCTGCGACACCGTGTGGAGAAAACGCCCTGGGAGGAATTCAACCCACTGCCAAAGAGCCTTACGGTCGTGGGCGGTGCAGTCGCTGTGGCAATCTAAGTGTGTTCTCCACAGTGTATCCATGGCAATCTGAAAATGTGTTCTCCACAGTGTATCCATGGCAATCTGAGAATGTGTTCTCCACAGTGTATCCATGGCAATCTGAGAGTGTGTTCTCCACAGTGTATCCATGGCAATCTGAGAGTGTGTTCTCCATAGTGTATCCATGGATGTCTGAGAGTGTGTTCTCCACAGTGTATCCATGGAAGTCTGCAGAACGTGGGAGCAGAGGCCATCCATCAGTTGGGCATCCTACTCAAAGCCCGATGAGGGTTCAGGACTAAAATCTCACATGATCAACGCATGTGACAAGACACAACATGGGCATTTCACATTCCCCATGTGTTCAACAGATTCACGGAGATGCACAGTGTTGTACAGAGCCATGCTAACATAGCGCACCATTACCTTTCCAATTACTCAAGAAATCAACCAAATGAACTTCAGAAAACGTGTAGAACATTTCTTTGCAAAGATGGAACAGTAAGGAGACAGACACAATCAACTAATTTTGTAACCTGTGTATTCTTGTCTTTGTCCATCTGTTTTTCATTTTAACTTGTTAAGTTATGTGCGACCACACAAATTGTAACCTTTTCTAAGTGAACAGCTAACAGGGATCCAACTAAAAGTGAAATGTATATCAAGATGAGACACGATGGAGAGGGTCAATGCTCTGATCTCAAGGGAAATGACAGGCACATGTACAGGTGGAAATGACAGGCACATGTACAGGTGGAAATGACAGGCACATGTACAGGTGGAAATGACAGGCACATGTACAGGTGGAAATGACAGGCACATGTACAGGTGGAAATGACAGGCACATGTACAGGTGGAAATGACAGGCACATGTACAGGTGGAAATGACAGGCATTTGCACACGTGGTACTCATTTCCTAAACAGCAAATCTGTTCAGAGCATTCACTCTTAACACTGAGCTTTTATCCAATATCCTAAGCATGTTCTAAAGTCTGGAAGTTACATAGTCTTTCCTGCGCCAGCACAATCCTAGCCTGACCTATGGTACATTCCTTTTTCCTCCTTCACCTCCCCAATCTGAGCAAGACAGACCACGTTGAATTAGTTAGCACCTAGGCACATTATAGCCACAAACATTTACATTATACGTTTCTGGGTTTTTTAACTATGTAAGTGAAAGGGCAACAAAAACTCAAAAAAACTCAAAAAAACTGAATATGACAGTTCTCTTTCTATACAACAGCTGCTTTGGGGCATGTAAACGAAATTGGGTGAATTCTCTAAAGACCTTAATATCTATATAATGTATTAAAAACCTGTTCTGTATTTATGTGTGTGTAGCTACCCAATTAGAATGACTTTATATGATGATTTCTCACCATTCTACTTTTAATGGCACCAAATGGGTGACTTGCAAACAATAGCTGTAGCTGGTATGTTGAAAGGTTATCGTAGAATTGTCATTTTATGAAATTTCTAAACCTGCCAAGCAGATTCAAAATGAATCAGGGGCGGTATTTAATTTCAAAACCAGAGCCGCACTGTATATTTACAGTCAGGCCAACTTTCTGAACGTATGTTGTCGTTCTATTTTCTATTTATTTTGTAAATTCTATTCAAAGATGTTGCCAATAGCACCAACTGCATCTGGGTGTAAATGGATTAGGTGATACATTTCATTCTGATCATAATGCAGAAACCCCATAGGCCCAAGTCTCCAAGTACAGTGCAAGGCTCTGGATCTGACTGTGGTCTGAGCCCTGGCAGATATCCAATGGCACGACCTTCAGTCAAACTTGTCGTCAGCTACTTCAGTCAGGAGTTATGGGCAAACAGCAACCGGAATAGATCTTTGAACTCCTTCCATTCTCCAGTCGTTTGCAGTGAGAGAAAAACTGTCTACCATTGACTCTGAGGTGAATCAAATATGGCTTTGATAGAGCACACTGTGAAATAAAAAATCATGTAAAAATAAATGAGGTGGAATTTCTTATGACAAGGTATAGATGGAATTACTATAACGGACTAATCAATTACTTGAATCAGGACTCAACTCATTGCATGCAGTGAATAATATCCGAGTGCCAAAAATATGAATACAATATTTTAAAACTTGAGCCCCTCTGACTCAACCCCTCAGTGATTCATCCCCTCCGTGATTCATCCCCATCATAACTCACTCTCTATTTTATCCACTAAGAACATACACACAAACATGCAGGAGCCATATGTACTGTACAACTTCTGGCTTGATTTGTTAACCAAAAGCAGTGGACTCCGTCATAATTTGTAAAGCTCTATATACAATATGTAACTCATGTACAGAAAAAATAATGTTGGTTTCTTTGGGATTCACTAAAATAGCTTGTTTATACCAGGCAGTGATCATTGTACTATATGTTTGCAATGCACACCAGTTTTTCATATTGTGAAAAGTGTTTGGTTTTCAAATGTTTATTCATTAAACCTCTAAAACAGATGGATAATTTCAACTGGAAGTGGTTCTGAGAACTGGCAAGATTATATACAGTATATACACAGGTGCATACTAAAAATGTGTATCTACAGCTCTGGAAAAAATTAAGAGACCACTGCACCTTTTTCTTTCCTTTCCAAAAAAGGTTGAAAAGGAAAGTTTTGAGTGAGGAACAGAAGCGTTCAATATGCAGTGGTTTCTTAATTTTAACCCTTCTGTCTAACCCAGGAAATCCCCAAAATAAATTTGCAGGACAGGGGTAAAATGTGAATTATTTTTATTTGTATTAAACCATAATAAGAAAGTCAAATCTGCTCAGCCATATAATTACAAGTAATAAGGGGAGACACACTGCATATGAACAGAGTGTATTTTACATTGCACTACAGTTGTATAGTTATTACAGTTATAGTTATTAGTGTTTTTGTATAGTAATATTATAGATAGTTGGTGTTATCTTCTTATTTTATATTATAATTACCGTTACTTTAACTTTTAACTGCACTGTCGGGAGTAGGAAAACTAAGCATTTCATTGCAATAACTTGTTATAGCAAATGACAAATAAACCTTTTGAACCTTTGAAACCTGTCTACATCACATGAGTGAGAGTCAGCCATGGAATGCAATTGTCCAGCACTTCCAGGGTCTAGCAGTATTGCTCCAAAGAAAAATAAAACGTTAACAGTCCCAAACAGAGAAAACTCGAATAAATTTAGGCATCACTTTCGAAAGATGGCAGAATACATGGACTGACCTGGACTTGAAAAGTGACGCTGAGTTGGCTGTTTCTCCTCACAAGTTACTAAGCAAAGTAGCACGCTAACAGAGTTAGTAATAAACAGCAAGCTATTGGTAGATAATTATAGCAGCCAATTTGATGACGAAAAGTTGGCCATGACTATTTAATCCCAAATAATATTTAGCATAGTAAAAAACGTTAACAATGCTAATTCAAGCTAGCTAGTAACGTTAGCTGAATCAAATGTGTTAAACTAATATCAATCTGGTAAACTAAAATCATCTAATATCAATCTGGTGAAATATTCTGACAAACAGTTTTAGCTATTTGTAATTTACCTTTTTTAGAGATTGGGTCATGTTTTCATGACTCAGTAGCTAATGTATTTAGCTAATGTATAAGCATTGAGTAGATTCTCAGTTGGGCACTAGCTCAAATGGCCTTTTCACGTAACGTCAGACAACGTCCGTTCTGTCGCGATGCGGGTTATGCTGACATCCGGTGTCGCAGTGGAACGCTAACTGCCAGCAGCACATCATTATGGCTGTTGAGTTCACCCAGTTCCTTTCACATCTGCCACCAATACGACTTAACGACGTAGAACGACTTGCTGACAAGTGGTCCCTTACTTCAAGATCGAAGCTTAAAGGCTACACGTTCTTCGTTGAAGGTTACCTGTTTGATTATGAAGGTATGTGTTTAGCTAAATTTAGCTAACATTAGCCCTATGCTAGCGAAGGTAATAAGCTGATGAGTTTCTGTTTTTTAGATCAAGTTGTTGTAGTTTCTTTTTAGTATCGCTAATGATGCGCACTTTCTCCCTATCACGGTATTAAAACAGTCTCAATGTAACTTTATCGGCACCTGGTACTAAAGTTGTTGCTATCTAACGTTAGCCCATGTTTAAAGCAGCAATTGTGAATCAACAATTACCTTAGCAAGTTACAAACCATTGCATATACGCAAACATTATTACTCTTTACTTTACTAATTTAACTTAAATGTACCTTTTGGAATTTCTTCAAGTAGCTAGCTAGCTAGTTAATAGTCAACAGTTGTATTTTGGTGAGAAGTGTCAGGTTACTGGGTACAACCGAAGTTAAACTGATACGCAGAAAGGCGAAAGTTAGATGACGTAATCGTGAAAAGGGCCTATTTGTGGGGCACTGTTAGCAGCCAAAGAATGCATGAGACGTTTTGTAATCATATTTGTAGAGAATATTTATCTTACTGCAAATCAGATAAATCAGTTTTGAGACATGAGAAGTATGAGTGTTCAGACATGATTTTACAAATCTCAGTACTTCATCGTGTGAAGTGGTAAGTGACAAAGTTTAAAGGCCGGTCAGATAGCTGAGGGATGGAGGAGCTGTTCCAAATGATCTGTTTCATCGGTTTCATAATTCCACTTCTAGCTGAGAGGGTTAAACTTACCAACAGCACCTCTAGACAAAACATTTTATTCTCTGCATTGTAAAAACATCTATCCAACTTTTTTTCCTCATCACAAAACAGAGCTTCTGTAGGGATGGGCTTCTTTGTACTGATTCAAAGGGCATAATGTACCAGAATGCATCCCATTGAAACTATTGTTTAATATTTCCCTTTCAGCAGTTTTCCAGTTTTTGCATGCAGTTTGAAGGGGCACTCTGATTTAGGTGTGCAGCAAATCATTTGGAGAGGAGGAAGTACTACTCCCACCGTTTGAGTAGGTAAATATCTGTTGTCTTAACCATAGGCAGAATTCCCAGGGGGGACATGACCCCTGATCCTGGGAAAAACTTGGATTTGTCCACCCCAATATACAAATGTAAACACAAGCATAACTATGTAATTTAAATAACTGTAATCAGATGCAATGAAAGCACTTGTGCTGAATATAGAGACTTAATATTGGGTTTAAGTTTAAAAAATTGCAACAACCCCGCGATTTGACTCACAGTGGTTTGATCCACTGCCCCCCCCCCCCCCCCAGCCCTCAGCTTTGGCATCTTGTGCAGGTACAGTGCAAGTGTGGGAATCTGACAGTCTGTCGTTGGTGGTTGACTTTCAGTAAGTAGTTCAAACAAAGGATATATTAGGCATTTCTTTACTTCTACCACTCAATACAATAAAACACATTTTATTAACAGTCACCAGCCTTCTTTTTCTCTGCATTGAATGACAGGATACTTGTCATGTTAGCTAGTGGTTAGCTGATGTTTGCTAGCAAGCCACTCTAACCTCAACAAGCTTTTGCTGCTGTTTGAATTTGAGTCAGTGAGAGAAGGTACTTTTGGTTTCCTTCTCAAAAAATGCTCTTGAGAACATTTCATGTAATTGTCCCCTCAACTTGATATCAGACTTTTGCCCCTGGCCTTAACCAACAATTTATTTGCATGATGGGACTTTTCAGTTGAAGTGAAGACTGCCCGATGACCATGTGAACAGATTGCAGCATTAAGATTGCTTGATGAAACAACGCCACTCACCAATAGTAGATACACCATACTCAGCAATGTACAGTAGGAAGGAAAAATATAAAACAAATGGTGAGCATTGGTTTTGACAATTATACCCACAGAATGACACATCCCTGCCGTGATGTGGATGGTATAAATGGGAGAAAGCCTTGCTTTGAGGAGAGCTAAATAAATATTGCATTTGGTCAATTAAATGTTGATTTATTTACTTTAAATTTCAGAGGAATGTACAAATGCCTCCATTTTAGATACACAAGCCATTTGTTTTCCCTCAAAGAATCACAGACACCAAATGTATCGATGTCTTCTTTTTGCATGGATGTCTGCCAAGTTAGGCAGTGCAACATGACCTGGCACTTACTCAAAGTTGAGACGCCTCCAGGGACCCTCTTCGTTTCCCACAGATATGAGCAGAGTGGCAGATTAATAGGTCTTAGCTTTCAGTTTGTTAGGCCTCTGACCTTGTCGCCCTTCATGAATAAATTACCTCAGCAGCACATAACGGTGCGAAGACACCAAACATTTTAACTCCTGAACTTCGATGTTGGTAAACAAGCCCCTAACTGAGACTTCTCTCAGAAGAAATGTTTACATTTAAGTAATTTAGTAGACACTTCCGCGAGCGACCTCCAGGTGTATGTGCACATTTTCTTGCCTTTGCTGGCCCCCTGTGGGAATGAACACAGAACCTCTGCAATTCACCAGAGACATAGCTGGTGTTCTGCATTCATCTGAGGTCAGAGGGTAAAGGGCACAGTGACGAGTGTTGAAGGGGGTCAGAGTGTAAAGATCACTGCAATGAATGTTGATGGGGTCAGAGTGTAAAGGTCACAATGATGTGTTGGCGGGGCCGTAAGTTACAAAGTGAACAGCATAGTTGTAAATTACATCTGACTTGGAGGGTGGGAAGTGTCTGGGAACGTGAGTATGGTCAGAGCCAAATCTGCATTGAACGATGAATAGTGAACACACTATAAAGATGAATTGAGGACATTGGGAGGAAGGCACCCTGGTAACAAACTGGTTAACCAGAAGAGATCCGCAAGTAAATTGTACTGACTACTTGATGGCACCAGTGGTGTTGCTGACGCCAGAACACATGCTATAAAGGCAGAGATACGCAGGGGAGCCCTCTATCGATCTCCGATCACATTCTTCTTTGCACTGTATTGACACCATTTCGGATGTCACTAATACAGAAACCTGCAGTGTATTCAGTGAGGCCATACCGTCACAAGGTGGCTGATTCGGTTAAAATGAAATGAACAGAACAGAGTGGATCATCTGGCCAGTTCAGTCCAATATCCCAAACATGTTTTATGTTGACCCCTCCAGAACAGTCCACTGATGGGACAACACCAGCCAGTGTTGTGGGGCAACTTTTCCTGATTAGGCTTTAAGCTTGAATTCCTATCCTGATCAAAACTCAATATTTAATGGCTTAACTCCATAGTTTTACACTACTTTAGGCAGTCCAGCTGACTTCCTCACATTTCATTAGTGAAGTCTCTTATCTAAAATGCACAGATCCTAGTGGTTAGGCCTTAGGTCACTACATAGAGACTCTGAGGCAACAAGGTTAAGGATCTGTTGGTATGCCTTTGAGCAAGGTACCCAATGCAAATTGCTCCCGTAAATCACTCTGGATGAGAGCATCTGCTAAATTACTGAAAGGTAAATCTTTCATATAGTTCACTGAGCATGTACAGGGACTTAGTAATATTACATTTCAATCTAAAAGTTAACTATTGAACGGTGGGGAAAAAAGTGTACCCAAACTATACCAGACAGATTAATCCTAGTCCTGGACTAAAAATACTCCATGACAATTTATTTTTAGTACCAGACTAGACTTAACCTGTCAAAGAAAGCCCTTAATAGGGTTCGATATCCGCTGTCACACGGCCTCAGCCTCACACCACTTCTGCAGACACAAGCGGAAATGTTTACACTCACTGTAATACACTTGGCTATATTTTTAGTCTGTGTAAAAGAAGTTTGTGATATTGCCTCAGAAGACGTCTCGCGTTCACACAGTGTCCCCAAGGCTAACCCTAAGGGCCAGGTAGTCTTTCCACGTCCTGGGTTACACAACTCTCACACAAGCACTTCTGTCTTCATTTCAAACTGCTGCCAGCCACTCCAAACGCAATCACAGGGAGGACTCATTGAATCGAGACAGCCTTATGTAAAATAGCTGTTGAAATATTTATTAACAAAGTTACAGAAACCTCAGAAGGTTTGAGGGTGCTGGCTTGTGTCCTAAAACTATAAAACAACATTTACATCCAGGATAGATCTAAATCAGCTTCAAAAACGCTGTCAAGGACATTCACATATTAATTTAGTAAAACAGTTATACATATTCATATTCATATATATATATATATATAACCAGTCATAAAAACAGCAACAGTTTTCGTGACATCACATGAGGTGCTAACGAAAAACTTTTCTATAAAAAAAGTGAATGTTTTAGTGCAAAGACGATAGAAATATAAAAATACTGTGGTGTTTTTCACTGTGGTATAAAACCGCGCGTGGGTTAGAGGTGCGTGTCGGCAATGGGGATGCGTCTTAGCTCCACGATCTGGGAGTTGGCTGTGCTACCGTCGTCATGACTCCCCTGGATCGACTCATTGTCGCTGATGTTGAGGCCCGATCCTGACAGGAAGAGAGGGAGACGAAGACATAGCACACACCGTTAATTACCACTTTTTGATATTGTTGGTTCTGAGGCAGGCCATAGTACAGGTGTGTCTACAACCGGACGAGAGCTAGGATAATGCAGGCCATTGCTTTCGTGCTTAGCCTATGTGCTATTTATTACCAAAGCGCAAAGTCTCTTATTTGTGGTTAAGATTTCAACATTGACGCTTGCTACGGTGTCTGGAGTGAAAAACGTGACCGATGAGCAACAACCAAAGCAACTCAGTATGTGAAGTGGTGATGTTTCCACATTGTCGAAACACATCACTTTGTCCCAGGTGGCAGGTGGAGGTGAGTCATTTGTTTACCAGCGGCCTGCAAGGTAAAGGCCAGAAGAGTTAGCGTTCCAAATGAAACCATATTTGCTATATCCAATAGGGAACAGCTTGTGAATAGGGCCAATGGGGCTCAGGTCTATCTAGTACAAGAGGACATGGTGTGGTTTGAGATGTAGACATTGTAACCTATTTCAAAGAACAGAATCAGATGAACAATTTCAAGAAGCATGTTCACGAAGATGAAAGATGTGAAAAGCCGGTAGTTCTTAGTAAAAGCAGCGTGTTACAGATAACTAGTGGGGAGGATAGTGAATAATTCACTTTTTAATGGACTGTGAAAAGACTGGTGTGTGCTGCTCCTACTGACCTGCCTTACGGACTGATTGACTTACTGACTGCCTCACTGATTTACTGACTGGCTGGAAGCCTGATGTTCTGATTTAGTGACCAACAGTTTTATGAAATGCCTGCCTGCCTGTTTTACTGACTGACTGCCTGATTTATTGTCTGCCTGACTGATTATAGGGTTCTCTATCTCTCTGGATCCTGACACTGTCTGAAAAAGGTCTATAAATATACAGAGCCTTTGGAAAGTTTTTCCACATTTTGTTCAGTAATAGACCTCATACATAATTGATTACATATCTATTTTTTGCTATCAGTCTGCATACACTATCCCATAATGACTAAGCAAAAACATGTTTTTACAAATTTGTGCCAATTTATTAAACATGATGAATTGAACTATATCTTATATAGAAGGATTCAGACCGTTTGCCAAGACACTCCAAATTGACCTTCTACGCATCCTGTTTGTTTCTTTTAATCAACCTTGAGGTCTCTAGAACTTGATTAGAGTCCAGCAGTAGCAACTTCAATTGGATGTGATTTTGAAATGCACAAGGTCCTGCAAAAGGTCTCAGCTGCACATGGGACTTCACAGTGAAATTTAAGAAGTTTGGAACCACCCAGGCTCTTCCTAGCGCTGTTTGTCCCTCCAAACGAAGTGACTAATTAAATAATAATAACTTTATTTGTATAGCGCTTTTAAAGTACTAGTACACAAATGCCACATTTCCATTGGTGTCAAACACTATGGTCAAACGCTAAAGATTTGTTTATTTTTCCACTGACACGGGCCAGGGCCAGTCAGCCACTAGGCCATAGCTGAGTTGCCCGGCCCAGACTTTAGGACTTAGGGTGGGGTTTATGGATTTACGCTTTACGTGCTGTGAAAACGCAGCATGTTGTTCTATTCAAATGGCGATGTGTATTGTTTGCTTCTCATAATGGTTTTCATCCAATCTAACAAACAGATCCCTGATAAAATTAAGAAAAAAAGCAACAATACAGGGGAGCAAAGACAGAACAGAAAGAGTTGGAACAACCGAAGGTGATTCGATGCCATTGATTCAATGGAAAAACAGAGCGCTGAGACGTTTGCCATTGACTCAATGGAAAAACAGAGCGCTGAGACGTTTGCCATTGACTCAATAGAAAAACAGAGCGCTGAGACGTTTGCCATTGACTCAATAGAAAAACAGAGCGCTGAGACGTTTGCCATTGACTCAATGGAAAAACAGAGCGCTGAGACGTTTGCCATGGACTCAATGGAAAAACAGAGCGCTGAGACGTTTGCCATTGACTCAATGGAAAAACAGAGCGCTGAGACGTTTGCCATGGACTCAATGGAAAAACAGAGCGCTGAGACGTTTGCCATTGACTCAATAGAAAAACAGAGCGCTGAGACGTTTGCCATTGACTGAATGCCATTGACTGCCATTGACAGAGCACCTGCAGTACGTTTAACAACACAATTACCTCAGAATTCTCCCAAATTCTTCTATTTAAAATAGATAGTTTTGACAAAATACTTATTAAATTAAATTATAAAACCCATGATACAGATGGCGGAAAAAAGGGTTTAGCCCTCGTCTCCCAGAGGATTTCGTATACAGTATGATAAGATTACTTTACCCAATACGCTGTCATTTTCAGTTGACTCCCTCATTTGATTTACCACACCATTGTGACAAAAAGAGAGCTAAGCCGGAAGGCAAAGCTCTCGATATACTGGTCAATTTTCGTTCCTACCCTCACCGATGGTCATGAAGGCTGGGTTATGTCCGAAATAACTAGATTGGGAATAATGGCATCTCCCTTAGCGATAGGGTGAGAAGCTCAGTCATCCGTCAGGAACTCGGAGTAGAGCCGCTGCTCCTTTGCATTGAAAGGAGCCAGTTGAGGTGGTTCAGGCATCTGGTAAGGATGCCCCCAGGACGTCTCCCTAGGGAGGTGTTCCAGGCACGTCCAGCTGGGAGGAGACCTCAGGGTAGGCCCAGGACTAGTTGGAGAGATTATATTTATCGGGATCCCCAGTCGGAGCTGGCAAATGTAGCTCGGGAATGGGACATTTGGGGTCCCCTGCTGGAGCTGCTGCCCTCGTGACCCGATAACAGATTAGCGGATGAAGATTATGATTTGACGTGGACATGTCTTTGCTGCATTATCCCTGGGGCTCAGCACCTTCCTGCCGAATTAGCCTGGGGACCGGCAGGTCTCCGAGAGGGTCAGATCCAGGCCATAGTTCTTTCCGTGATATGGGCAAGGCTACCACGCCTGGGATAAAAGGTGAGTCATACAACACGTCTACCCTTGGGGAGCATTTATACGAGCTGACATTTTAATTGGTGAGAGAGCTGAAAGGTTAACAGGTTCTTTCTTACAGAATCCAACCACGCGTAATGAAAGCACATATCGAGCACAAGATTGCAGTAACGTTGCATGACCCTGAACGCAGTCTGCTGGGTCAGCTTTTAAATCTCAGTGCAGTCAAAATGGGACTTTTCTTGATACTGCTGCACAATGGGTTTGAAATAATACTCAGTAATTGGGAAAAGTATAAAACAAAATATTTCCCAAATGATTTTTGAGATGAAGAGCTATTTTTCTTTCCTTTGGACAATTTTAGCTGAAAACAATCACAGTAACTCAACGCTTAACTGTCAGCACCCAGGCTTTAAAACTATACAAAACCCACAGATATCCCCATTATGGCATCGTCTCTTAGGCACCCAATTTCATTTTAATGGCAGAGGTCCAGACCAGGGCACCAATACATCCTAGAGAAATAAATTCTGGGAGTCATGTTCTGCTGGCTCCACCGCTGGTTATCCAGACGGCGTTCTGACATTACTCACTGACTTTAGGATGGGGGGAGTGTTGAGAAAGGAGCAGTGATATACTGTATGAGCTGGCAGTTAGGCCTTTATCTCATTAAACATTGACAGCTGAGGAGAAATGGATCATACAGCCGACTGCAGGACCAATGCAACACACACACACACAAACACGACAAGCCAGCGTGCACACTCATGCTGGTGCTCACCCACATTAAGTCACACATTGGTTTAAAAGCGACATGTGAGCCAGCCAAATCCCAGGTGACGTGTGTGTTCAGGTATCCTACAAATCGGACCTTTAGCCGACTGGGGAAAAGCATCGGCTGCATTGCATTCTTAGACACGGCGTTTATAATTATTAACGTCACTTTGGTGATGACCAACGCAGGACATTGACCGGCTCTGCGAGGGCGTCTGTCCGATGTGCAGGAGAAATGGCACCCTTTTCCACACAGAGAGTGCACTAACTCACACCGGAGCCCTGCGGGAGTCTGCACGAGTCCGGGTTGAAAACAGTGCAGACAGCGTAGGGCACAGGGTGCTATTTGGGACGCGCGTTGACCCTTACCCGTCTTTAGGGCGAATATGAGGTCATCGAACTCCTGGGACTCCTCGTCGGCCGCCAGGTCGGTGTTGATGAAGCCTCCGTTGGCTCCACTAGGGGGGCTCTGTTTGAACACACTGCTGGGCTGGCTGTCGGGACGCAGGGGCTCCCAGTCGGCAGACACCTGACAGACACACACACACAAACACACACACACACACACACACACACACACACGCGCTTACTGACTGGACACCCCATTAGCACAGACCAAAAGATCACTTCAACACATCTCATGCCGGAGCCTTTGGTCCACAGTGGGGGTTCTGTCACGTCGTCACGTCCGAAGAAACAGCACGTGAAAATGGGTCAACTCAATCTCCATAACTAATGCAATGACACACACACCGGACCCGTTTCCGGCACCCAGTCGGCCCTGGACATCGCAGAATGGACCTGTCAGCCGCGTAATCATGTCTGAAACATGGGGGGTCATACAGAGTTTGTTGCCAAAGCTGCCCACGGGGTGATGCAGGACGGGGGACCATGAGGGGGTCAGGGGTGAGATGGAGGTCACTGGCTCCGGGGCTTATTCAAAAGCCCACGAAAATATGCAGATATTTCCCTGAGCCTGTTGCGCTGATGAATGCTTTTCTCCTGAGATGGAGGGATGGAGAAGGGAGAGGTATTTTTATGTGTTATTTTTAATTGAGCTTTTATCTTTTCTACTTGCTTTGGCTTTATGACACATTTTTCGCTTGTCAATGAAAACAAACAGATACCATGAACCAAAATAAATATGAAGGAACATTTATTTTTTCTCTCTGTTGTACTATTTTACTGCCCGGGACAGAAATCCTGGACGCATCAGTGAAGAGGACTCCTCTCCAGCATGCCAGTGGACATTGAAGGAGAGCATTTGTCCACCGAAGGTGGTTATGACCCCTGGTGAGGATGACTAGTATGTCAGAGAGCATCCCTGAGATGAATTCCAACAGTCTGTGCATAATTCCTTGGTTGTATTCTACAGGTTCATAAGCTGTCCGGTTCCAAACCACCCACTCTCCATTTTCTCTCCTGGTACTCTCTCAGCATCTTTTATCTCTCCATCTTTTCCCCTTCTTTGTCTCTGTTCTTTCTCTCTACTCTATTCTCTTCGTCTCTTCAGAGTGTTTGTGCTCACATGAATAAAACAGTCTTAGTAGAATTCAGCATTGGTCAAAGGAGACTGGGTATTCCCAGAGGAAATGACATCATATCTATTCCAACAAAAAATCAACTCTTCTGGATAACCACTTGAACAGTATCTGGGAGCTGCGGACTATCGGGGGGGACAAAATGGCCCAGGGTGCGGGGTCCACTGTAGAAGCTGACAGGAGTTCACATTGAGAGGTTTTAGGTCCATTGGTTACTTGTAGGAGTTGAGCGTATGTCTCCGTATGGCTTCTCTCAAACACAGGCTACTTGCATAATGGCCTCTGACACTAATCAGGATTGATGTGAACAAACAGGGTGGTGGGACACTGTATTCCCCCTCAAGGATCAGCTGAGGTGACACAGGTAAGATGACCGGTCAAACGCTGTCCTGGGAAGGAGGAGAGAGGGGAAAGGAGAGGACAGGGGTCTGAGGTAGAGAGGAAAGAGAGAAGAGAAAGAGGAGCGAAGAGGCTGTACGTGTAATAAGTCTACCTCCTCCATGGCGCTGATGAGGTTCTGGGTGGACTTGTTGATCTCCCCTCCTATGGTGGCACTGCCCCCTCCCTGGTACCCAGAGTCTGGGCCGCCATGGCCGTTCATCTCCACTGTGTAGCTGGCCTTCGCGGGCCAACACACATGGTTGTGCATCAGGAAGTAGACCGCAAACACATAGAGGCCCTGTGGGGAGAGCAGAGGGCAAAGGCCAAGGGTCAGGTCACTCGAAAAATGCGCAGCCTCTGTCACCCATACAAACGATTTCACCTTCAACGGACACATCTTTCAGTGAACGAATGAGTCTAAGTCGGGTTGGAACTTGATCGTTAACGGTAACGCGTTCTCCACACTGGGCCCTGAGAAGCGCTTTTATGCTAAATGTTGGCCACAGTGCACAGGGACCGCGCGGATAGACTGAGAATGATGGCATGACATCGTCCCCTTGGGCATGACATCACTGCCAACCGCATCCTGGTAGCTCCCTCAGATTGTCTGTGTATACAGACAGGTCGGTGTGAATTACCGCAGCGCAGGCTGCTGGGAAATACCACATCCCCGGCGGACATCTCACAACACCAGCCAGGCCGGACAGAATGACTGCAACCGAAGATGGAGTGGAACACATGAACGGTATTACGGAGCACACATACACACTCAGACACACACACTCGTGCGCACACACACACACACACGTGCGGACAGACACATCAACTCAAAGGAATACCAAACACCACAGAGTGTTTGAGAATTGGAAGTCGCCATTAAAGAAACCGTTCCAAAGTGTCATGTCTATGTAGTTTATGGCCCTGTTACATGAGCATATTTCTAAATGTAGACTCAGTCCCTCTAGTTTAGCTCAGAAAGATGACAAAGGCCCATTCAGAGAGTGAGAAGTGCTCTCTATGTAGATCCAAACCGATGAGCTATCTTCATTACACTATGCTTTATCTTCCGTGGAACACTTCGTTGACATTTTAAAGGAACAAATAAACAAGCTCCCTTTGGTTTTAAGTGGATCCACAGGCGTAGCTTCCTGGTTATTGGTGTATATTGGGAACATTATCTGGTAAGTGGGGAAAAGTACACATGTTGAAATGGACAAACTAGACATAATCACTGACTTTATAGCCTAACAGAGTGTGTGTGTGTTGTTTGGGTTGTGTTTGTGTGTGTGTGTAGTGTCTGATAAGAGTGAGCAACCTCATCATAACAGTCTTTAGGGTGATTAGTAACAGATCGTTAAGGGCCAGCCAGCCTAGCGCAGCCACAGGAACATGCTTTATTACCCTCCCGCCGTTATGCAAGTGTTCCCTGCTCCGGGCCTCAATGATGCTGTGTGTGTGTGTGTGTGTGTGTGTGTGTGTGTGTTTGACAGAGGGAGAGGGGTTTTGGAAGAGGTTAGATCATTGACCAGGCACTACCATGGGAACCAGGTAGAAAAGGAAGAACAGAAGAGGTACTGAGACACAGGGAGGTGCAGAGATAACGAGGTCCAGAGGTGTACAGAGGTACCATGAGTCTCCTTCATGACCACAGTGTAAAACCTGTAGATGCTCAGCACAAATCACAGGTCATTGGCCGTTCTTCTGCACGCCTCCTAGCAACGTGTCCTGGGATTGGTCAGTGGGGTGACACTGTGGAGGTTGCTGTCTCACTGGCGTCATGGCTGGACCTGAACTACCATTAAGATGGATGTTCTTACAGTCACAGTGTGGCTGTTCAGGGGTTGAATTTAATTGTGGGGGGGCACCTGGCCTGTTTCATTGTTCAAAGAACGAGGCTCTGTTTGCGAACTAATAATGTACATGTCTCTTTACCGGCACAGAGCAGACACAGCTAGAAATAAACTGAGCAGTGGGAATTCAATTAGTCTCCTCTAATTCCTGACAAAGACCACATCAGAACCCAATGCAGATGCCCCACACACACAACTGAAGATGGAAGAGAGGTGAGAGAGGGGCTGATAGAAGAACGACAGTAATAAAGAACGTGAGAGTGACAGAGATAAGGAGGGAATGAAAGGTCCAGTGTACGGAGATAGTGAGTGAGAGTGAACGAGCAGCAGTATAGAGCAGTCGGACTGCGAGGTCTGCACCAGCCGTGGGAGAAATCTATCAATACTCATCCAGTGCAAAAAGTGATACCTGTGGTTGCATTGAGTAATGGGATGAGTCACAAAGGTGATCGATACTTGGCCACCAATAGTGGATTACAGAGCCGTCCAGAATTATCTCCTGATTGGGATGGTTCAAAAAGTACCCAGCGCATGGGTGCTGCTAATCCTGACAGATTTTTATGTAAAAACTTTGTGTCCAGATTCAGAATTAATTGTCAAACTGATAAATTCCCTTTTTTCCAGTGTGCTTCTTGATCATCATTGCCAAAAGTATCTTTAGCGGTATTCGGAGAGGGCAATGTGCATCCAGAATACAAACCCTTCCTCACACATAGCCCCCCTATGGCCCTCTGCATATGTAGTACAGCTGGATGCCGACCACAGGATGTGACCTGGGATGCAGTGTCCCTGCAGTGATCGGTCGTTCGTCCTTGAGTCATTAGACCAACACAGCAGGTGGTCTGTACAGGGAGATAGCGACTAGAGCCGGGTGCTGTATTTATCCCATTATGCCACACTGGCTGTGATTGTGAGCCTTATGTGAGGGAACACGACACTTGGAAGACAGCACATTTCTAGTAAAGCATTAGAATCACGACTACAGCTGGGACAGCACGGTACATGGTGGTTTTGTTGACCCTCTCGAACCAGACATTTTGTAAATTTCAGCAATTAGGTGATTCTGAGACTCTTCTGTTCTGAGAACCGAACTTAGCTTGTATTCTTTTAAATGTACAACCCGGGTTCCTAAAAGGTTGGGACGCTACGAAAAATGCAAATAAAAACAGATGTGCAAATAAGATATCCCTATATTTAATTGAAATATTTAATTGGAGATGTTCCACCAGGTTTTCATTTTTATATTTGATTTACACAACTATTTTAGTCTTTTGTTGCCCTTGTCATAACTTTTTTTAAATGTGTTGTTGGAATCAAATTCAAAGTGGGCATTTTGGGGTTTTAAGAAACAACAGTACTCCGTTTCAACATTTCATATGCTGTCTTTGTGCTATTTTCTATTGAATATAGGGTTTAAATGATTGATACATTATATAATTATTTTGTACATTTACATTTTAAACAGCATCCCGTCATTTTTGAAAACGGGTTGTAACAACATTCACTGGGGTCAGTAAGAGTACGGACGAAGCTGTGAGCGCAGAACTGAACAAAACAAAAACACAACTTTGTCAAAATTGCAGATAGAAACTTTTAGTTGCAGGATCTGCAAATGCCTTATCATCACCAAATCAGATGCGCGTTTATTTAAGAGACCGGAAGAATAGAGCACAGAGATACAGCTGCAGAAGATGTGGCGCACATGAAACAAATTTAATAAGGTTTCATAATATAGGCCATTTGCTTCTGTTTTGCACAGTAAGCTGTTCTGATTTTGCATCCATAAATCTAACTGTACATGTAGCTCTTTGGGAAGGACTAATGCAGCTGGTTCCTCCGAGTGGTTGTACACGCTGCGGTTGGGAGCCCGTCCAGGTTGTTTTGTATTGTTTCCCTCACATGGTACATTTTCCATGAGGAGAATTTTCCGTGTTGTTTGTTGTTTTCATGGGAGATGCTTTGACTGCAAAGGGCTGTTAAACTGCCGTTCACACAACAGCTGAATGCTGAAAACCATTATACTAATACAGATGTTACAGCGCACAGCGCCTGTGTGTGTGTGTGTGTGTGTTTGCACACATTGTTATCCAATGCCGCTCTGATGCAATTGTTTTATGATTTCTCCTAACCGCTTACAACCACACCAGCACCACTTGAAAAAGGCCTATTCTGCTCTAAGCAGCTGTTGGCCAGCTGGCTCCAGTCCGTTGGCTACGTTTCATATGTCCAGGTTAGCGGTTGATTAGCACTGCTCTTGCCTCCTTGTAGGCTGTCCCAGTGGACCTCTGTACATAAAGGGTTCACATCAGGGAAAGTGCAGAAAGTGCAGTAACAGCAGCCCTGTGGAAAATATAGGACAGATGTGATCGTCCGCAGCTAATCAATGTTTTTGGACACCTGTTTTTTTTTTTTAGACCTCATTACCTGTGGCAAAGGGAACAGCCAGTTCCAGCTCAGTTCTTACAGTCTTCAGAGAACTCTCCCTGGAGACAACCGCTATTGTTCACTGTAATCGCAACATCTCAGTCCAAGCCGATTGGAGGCTGGGGAGTTGCTCTGCCAGGAACAGAAGTACTTCTCAAGTGTGTTCTGGTCTTACTCCCCAGGGACGATGCCGCTGATTATTTTAGCGATGTGTTGGAGCACGAGGGAGACAACTGGGGGCAGCCAGGGAAGGTCAAAGCAGAGAAATGCAATCAGGAAAAATTTACCAAAAGCCTTTTCACTTGGACACTTCAGCTTCAGGGAATTCGTCCACTAGTGGAGCTTTTTGTAGCAGGGGAAACTATAAATGATAGGCTGTGACACAAAACCCTGTCTTCGATAACTCTGATGAGGTACCGTTGGTCTGTTGGTCAGCTGATTGGATTACCTCACAGCACGGGAAATATTTGGATGGCATTGGCTTCTGGGCGTTGCTGTAGTTAGGCCAACCGTCGTCATGCCTTCAGCCATTACACGGGGTGGACTTCATTGTGCTTATATCGTCTTTCTCACACGGGTGCTACATAGCACTGCACAAGCCTGCGTGACACCCTTAATGGACAAAGGACATCTGGAGGAAAGTCACAGCATGCAGAGACATTCACAAGAACTTGTCTGAAACAACAATTGTGTTGCAGACCAGTACAGCTATCCAACTTACTAATTGTGTTTGTTGAATGCCATGACTCTGTTTTTGCTGTTTTATGTTTGCGATTGGTTCACAACCAGCAAGCGATACATCTTCTGATAAAGAAGAGCGTTGTCTTGTCATGAAAAGTTGATTTCAGAAGAAGATAATGCTTGTGTGTATCTGACAAAGTGTTATCCTGTCTTAGGATCTTAAAGATGTAGATCATTAAGTTAAATATCGGATGATACCATGTATCTTATCCTAGGAACAACCCTGTTGATCACAAAGATTTACAAAAATATTTGCTGATTTATTTGCAGTAAATTCCTATTTTTGCCAGCGACATGTTTCGTTTTTATTTGGCTCTCCGTTCCAGCAATATGGATTTGAAACAAATCAGTGACTATGGGTTTCAAGTGCAGGCTGTCAGCTGTATGCGACACTGCAAGTGCAATGGGTACATAAAACTGAAGCAAAAGGGAAAGAAAAACTAAAACAAAGTGATAACGGTTATTCTCTTCACGGTGCAGAACAGCATCTCACGTCCAGGAACGACAGGAAACGGTAATCTATTCTTAGCCGTGGCTGACGCTTCAATTTGAGTGCAGACAAGATGTTTCTGTGGTCTTCACTGGCATCGTCGATGAAGCCAAGTAAGCCAGGCCTGCAGGCAGCCATAAAAGCCCAAAACATGACACCCCATTTACCATAGTCCTCAGATGAGATGGAAGCCACGTTCCTCTTGCCATCACTCATCCGTCCACAATACCTATGCTGACGCGGGATAACCAGTGTTTTTCCATCTTGCAGTTCAGCCATCGTAACCTCTGGGGAAGAGTGTTCTTCTTACATGGCAACCTCCTAAACACAGGTCTGCGTTAACTGTTAACAGACCTCTGCTAGAAACACCCGTGAAGACAATTGAGACAATACTCTTGGTACCCTGAAATGGGCGGGGGGGTGTAGTGTTTGAAACAAGCTGTAATTTCAGAATGGTTCTCCTGATAGAGATGAAAGTACACGCAAATTAAACCTGACAGTCTGCACTTTAACACCATAGTCATTTTATCGCCTCAGTTTCTTTTGTATTTGGAATGGTCCAGCCTCGTCCCAGACCATCTCTGATATTCATTCCCAATCTGGAGTGAGAGTGTCATCAGGGTGGGTGGGGGGTGGGCTGGGAGATGTCCCTCTCTAGAGATATGGTATCTATGATAAAACTTCTGCTATCTTCACTCAAGTGCTTTTCCACTCTGCCTGGGCCAGACATCAAAAGGTTGGCTTCAAAGTGAACTTTAAACAGCCTTCATCAATCAGGCAAGCACATACACATCACAGCACACAGAGGGGCACACACACAATCACACATACACACACAGACAGCCAGACACAGACACACACACTGCAGTGGTTAATGGGATGAATATACAGTAGGGTGAAAGTGCCAAGGCCTCCAGAGATATTCTTAAAGAGCTAGGAGATAGAAGTTCTTCTGCACACAGACACACGTTCTTAGGACATCTGGACTCTCGGGTAGCTAGAAGATAGTAGGCACACTGTTGTAACATTTACATGAGTGTGACTTACTCTCTGTTGCTATGTAACACGTACACAGCAACAGAGAGTAAGGAAACAGGTACTTCTGAGTGACAAACACAAAACGATGATGACGATGACGAAGAGCACTTACCAGCAGGAGGTTGAAGATGACGTAGAGGATGAGCATCCACTGGTATCTGTATCCCATATGAAGCCCCGCCCACAGCCAGACCAAGGTCATAAGGGCAAACAGGTAGAGCACCATGGGCACCTCTAAAACAAAACATGGCAGAGTTAGACTGAAACATTAAACAACACGGCAGAGTTGGACTGAAACATTAAACAACACGGCAGAGTTGGACTGAAACATTAAACAACACGGCAGAGTTGGACTGAAACATTAAACAACACGGCAGAGTTGGACTGAAACATTAAACAACACGGCAGAGTTGGACTGAAACATTAAACAACATGGCAGAGTTGGACTGAAACACATACATGAGAGTCACCCAGAACTACTCTCAGATACAACACAGTCACCCATAACTACTCTCCCATACAACACAGTCACCCAGAACTACTCTCCCATACAACAGTCACCCAGAACTACTCTCCCATACAACACAGTCACCCAGAACTACTCTCCCATACAACACAGTCACCCAGAACTACTCTCCCATACAACACAGTCACCCAGAACTACTCTCCAATAGACCACAATAACACAAGATCATGTCATTTAATTAAATTCAATACTGCCGGAGTGGTCATTTTTGTATAAAATCACCTCATCCTTTCTATGGTATTGACTTCATACTGTACTGAGAGAAAAATCTGCACCGGTAAGGATTGTGCTTATCACAGTACGGTAATACTCATGGGCATCCCAAATGTGATAATGTTAATGTAAAATTCTCAAGCATACATTACCCTAACGGCAACACTCACAAACCTCACTCAATAATTGAAAGGGTGATCCTAGAAAAACAGTAGCAAGAGGACAGGCCACACACACACACAAAGAGGAGAAAAGAGAGATCGTACATTTGCATTGGCATGTTACCAATAGTGGCGGACAAAGCTTGTTGAGAACAGAGTGTTCCATGGAGGCTGTGTTGTAGCTCGCTAGCTAGAGCCAGCCAGCCTAATAGAGCTCCATTACCACTGGTTTTGAACAGCAGTGGGGATCCTTTGATCCCCACACTCAATCTGGGTGTGCTGCCGGCCGTATATGGAGACTGACAAGGGCACACTGTGACTCACAGTGTGAGTGGGGCGGGATGTGTGTGAGTGAAACTAAGAAGTGGTGAGGCAGCAAGGAGGTGACTGAAAGATCCGGTATTGGCTACCTGAACACAGTACAGCCAGCATGCAGTGAATCCAGTGAATTCCAGTGGGGCGCTGAGGTCTAGGCCGAACTGTACTGTCCACTTCACAACTGGGCAAGAAACACAGGCCACGGGCCGAGGGCTACACAAACACCCCACAGTTAGGTGCCATATCCATCACCTTGTCCACTCTCTCATCTCTCTCTCCCTGTGTTCTCATGTCTCTCTCCCTGTTCTCATCTCTCTCCCTCCCTGTTCTCATTTTCCTCCTCCTGTTCTCATCTCTTTCTCTCTCTCCGTGTTCTCATCTCTTTCTCTCTCCCTGTTCTTATTTTTCTCTTCCTGTTCTCATCTCTTTTTCTCTCCCTGTTCTTATTTCTCTCTCCCTGTTCTCTTCACTCTCTCTCCCTGTTCTCTTCACTCTCTCTCCCTGTTCTCTTCACTCTCTCTCCCTGTTCTCTTCACTCTCTCTCCCTGTTCTCTTCACTCTCTCTCTCTGTTCTCATCTCTCTCTCTCTCTGTTCTCATCTCTCTCTCTCTCTGTTCTCATCTCTCTCACCCTGTTCTCATCTCTCTCACCCTGTTCTCATCTCTCTCACCCTGTTCTCATCTCTCTCACCCTGTTCTCATCTCTCTCACCCTGTTCTCATCTCTCTCACCCTGTTCTCATCTCTCTCACCCTGTTCTCATCTCCCTCTCTCTCTTTCTCACCCCACTTCTCATCTCTTTGTTTCCAACATCGCCCAGCAACCCTTTGTGTCAATAAGTCCGTCGTTTGGTTTGACTGTTTTCCTCTCACTCTCCTCAAGCGCTCTCCTTCCCTCTCTAAATCTCACACGTCCTCCGTCACCTCTCGCTCACACATCTGCCTCTCTCCTCTCTTCATTTTTTTCCAGCAGTGTAAGCACATTCCTGGCTGTGGTCTGGGGTGGACTCCCACAGTGGAGGGGACAGGCTTCTCTACCACAGGCACGGGAGGCAGGGGAGGCACGGGAGGCAGGCTGCTTTCCATCACTCACCCAAAATCAGTGCTCTAGTTTGGCCTTGCATTTAACTCTCTCTCTGTGACTGTGTGTGTGTTTGTGTGTATACTCTATAACCTGGAAAACACAAAGGACACTACACACACCCTGCCAGACTCAAGCCTGAAAGCATAATCCATCCCAGTGCTTTATGAGCGAATAAGAATAATGACACAAAGAGCCCACATCTGGACCGTTCCCAGCTCACAGAGGGACACCGACAAATTGAATTTAGGTCAAACGTGACACATTCCGGTCTGTTTCAGCTTATTGGCAATGTTGCCAGTGGAAAAGAAGGACCCCATTCCTGCACCCGACCAGAAGAGAATGTCAGCTGCATGTTTGGACTGACAGGCTTCTCAGCGTGAGAAGACAAACTGTGAGGAATACAGCCGAGCAGAAACTCAAGATATTGCTGACGCTAGTGTCACAGAGGGGTCGCCAGCTGTCAAAACACACAACCCTGACACAGCTCCAATACTTGGGTTCAACTCAGTTCACTGAAATACACGCCAAACACATCCATTACTCCCTGGGGCACTGCACAATAATGTTGTAATGTGTGGGTGTGGGTGAATGTGGGATAGTGGATGTAGATTCGTGGATGTGGATGCATGCATAAGGATGCATGGATATGGGAGCGTGGATGTGGGTGCGTGGATGTGGTTGTGTGGGTATGGTTGCATGTATGTGGGTGCGTGGATGTGTTTGCTTGGATGAGGGTGCATGGATGTGGGTCCGTGGTTGAGGGTACATGGATGTGGGTCCGTGGGTGTGGGTCTCTGGATGAGGGTGCATGGATGTGGGTACGTGGTTGAGGGTACGTGGATGAGGGTCCGTGGATGTGGGTCTCTGGATGAGGGTGCGTGGATGTGGGTACGTGGATGTGGGTCCGTGGATGTGGGTCCGTGGATGAGGGTCCGTGGATGTGGGTCCGTGGATGTGGGTCCGTGGATGAGGGTCCGTGGATGTGGGTCCGTGGATGTGGGTCCGTGGATGAGGGTGCGTGGATGAGGGTGCGTGGATGTGGGT